>JAPMOR010112000.1:280269-416310 GCA_026543865.1 Argiope aurantia
AGCTATTTCCACTGCTTGCACGTGACAAGCCGAGGAAAGTCGATAACCGAGTCCTCTATACTTTTTGGTTCAGCTTCAGATGCCCTCTGCATAAAGTCTTTGAGAGGGTCACTTGAAACATGTTTATCAGGGTGGGCGGGGGGAGGGTTCAGTTACATCATTTTGAAACCATGAGATAATATCGATGTAATCCTTTGCATCGAAGTTTATCTTTGGAACTTTAAACTTCCTGACTTTGTTTTTACCTTCTGTTCTTGCTTTTAAAACACGTCGTAAACCAAGTTCTCTTTGAATTTTACGTTCATCACTTAGCATGGACAAAATGATATTTTCTGAAGCAGCAAAGTACCCATTTCTTTGAATTATCTGCTCTATAACTTTCTTGAGATATTCAGAGAGATAGCGTGAATATCAGATAAGGTTAAAAAGATGGTTGGAACCACATATACATAAAAGTTTTAACTTTCTATTAAACCACACAGGCATCTGGTAGTTTTATATCTTCTTGTCTAATTGATGGATCTGGTTGGTTTGCCTCTTTTTGTAAAGAACACTATTGTTCTTCAGCTTTGGCATTGTAGCCAATAATCTTTTCTGATGCGCTATTATTTTTGTCCGTTCTTGATTAAACTTAACTATTCTCTGCAGTTCTTTACTCTTTCTTGCTTCATTATTCCTCAAAACGCTTGTGGCAACAATATCAATATTACCTATAAGCATTTTCCTGTTAAAATGCTGATCGTTTAGAACCTTTTATTCTATAACTGGCACTTTTTCTCATTTATACAAGTCAGCAATGTCAAATAAACGTCTAGATCCTTCTTTAAATTCTGTGAGGTTGGAATCAAACTTATCTGAACATTTCCTGCTTTTAGACTTTAATAAATTCCTGTATTTAGCATGATAAGCTTTTATCATTTGTGAAATTCTTTTGCTAGAAGCAAAGGGAATAGAAGCATTTGACTATATTTGTTCTATTCTGGGAACTAAAGCGTCACATATTTCGCTTACAGAAGGATCCTTCTCTGAAGCAATTTTGAGGTTATATCTAATATAACAGTAGCACTGAATTCGTAAGTAGTGAGTTCAACTTCAAGCAAATCGATGAATTTCCCAAAATTAGAACATTCCGATATTTGTCTTGTCTTCACTAATTTAGAATGAGCCATTTTTACTCACAGCAAAGCACACAAGTGCACAAACTAACAAATCAGTTACTTTAATCAGTTACACAATAGACAGAGCGGAGATGTGAACTCAACTGAACTCGGCAAAGCTACTGATTTGAAACCAACTCTGTTCTTGTCACTGGACGCAGACAAATCTTCGCCTTACCTCAAAAACAACTGCTCCAACGGCTACTCAGTGCCATTCCAGTGCAATAGTAAAACTATTTTTATATTTTTATTCACATGACAAAGCCCATTTAAAGTTTTTTATTTCATAATCGAGGCACAAAAATTCTTAAAAAGTTTCAAAAAGTGTGGTTTTTAGAAAATGTATCGTACTTGCGGCACCTCAACATGTACTCTAATATTTTTTATAATTTTTATTTATCTTATCTATACCAAAAGGCAACTTTTCCGCTCTATTACAAATTAAAAATCAAAAGTTGATTATTCCGCATAAAAACTTTAAATTTTATGAAACTTTAACGTCTTTGCGACACCTCACAACCTACTCCAATATTTTTCATATTTATTATTTATTTTATCTACACTAAAAGGCAACTTTTCTGCGCTATTACAAATTAAAAATCAAAAGCTGATTTTTTCGTTTCACTACTATTAGTCATGTATAATTGCGTTTTGAATAATTTGGCAAAAAAATTAAATTATTTTGAAGATATTTCACAATAATATGCATTTTAAGATTAAATACAGATAAATCATACTAAATAATCATGACTAAATAATTTTAGAAGATGGTTATATTAAAGATCAATGTTGGAGTAAAAAAGCATAAAAATGCTGAATCCTGTATGAAATTTATCCCGTTTAATGCCAAAAAAAAACAACCTAACCTGTAACTGATGACAGCAATCCTGGATACGAAATGCTTTTCACACAAGAATTACTTAAAGGATTCAGGAAATTATGGAGACACATGTAAAAAATATAAAAAAGTCAAAGTTGAAAAAGCCATTGTTCCTTATAGTACTGCCTAACTTTCAGAGCAAAAGTGAAGGGTAATTTAAATTATACTCAAACCTTCAATTAAAGATAATAAAATTAGCATCAAAATGCCATATCATTTCACAACCTCGTTTTTTTCTCTGTTTAGTTTACTCTTTCTATTTATCATTTCTTTTATCAGGAACATTATTAACTTTGCGAAGCATTTTTTTGTTTTTATAAAAAAAATCTTTAATTTATTAGAACACCTCTAGAATATTAAGGGTCACCTAGTTTTAGCTTATTAAGCATATTCACTTAGTTTGGGCTCATTAAGTTATTTCTAAACTGTTAAAAATATATTCTTCAAATTGAAAAAAAAACTCATTTTAAATACTCTAACGAGTTATAATTTGTTATTTGAGTCAATAAATTCAGCAGTAAAAAATATGAAATGAAACTTGTTTTTTACAGTTCTCTTATCCAACTACTCACTTTTAATAGAATATTCCTGATATAGCAACCTTTTATATGAAACAATTTCATTTCTATTTATTCAAAATTGGCCAATTTATTAAATTTTTAATAGCACTGTTTTAGATGATTCTAGATCATATCGATAGCTAATTCAAGGAAAATAAGCCAATTAAAGAGTATTTCTTACTTCAAGCGGCAAGTGAATGGTTTTAATTAACAAAATTTAAAGCTTCATAATTTTGTCAGTTTTAATTGGAGAACAGAATTTTTCTTTGTTTAAATGTTAGTGTGTTATGAACAAGATGAATAGGACTGAAGAATAGCATAAAAATTTAGATTTCATAACTTTTAGCTATTTTAGTTAAAGCATTTGCTCATTTGAAAGCATAAATATATCTCTAAACATTTAGAAACTATTTACTAGTTCACTTTTATTTTGTAAGCCCTCTATTTCATAAAAAATGACTTTATGAATACTTAGTTATTTTTCATCAGATTTTCAATTGGGATAGAATAAGAATTTTTCAAATAATCAATTGTTATTGTCATTAAAATGATTATGTATTATTTGATATATTAGATATCGGTTCGAAATATAAAAATGGGGGAGGAATTATTTTATTACATTTATTTCAGATTTTCTTTCGAAAAGAAATTTGAAACATTAATTTAAATCAATTCATATTGCTTTAAAAAAAAGAAATAACTGATTATTTATCCTGAAAGATAATTCGTTGAACCTATTTCTAGAATTCAATATTGAGCGAAGCTTCTTTTAAAATTAAAGATGCTTATTAGGATTTTTAAAAAATTAAAGATGCATTTATTTTCATTAAGCAATATTTTTGGCGATTAAATAAGTAAGTACATCTGGTAGTGTTACTTTTTTTTTGTGACCTAGGAAACAACATGACTTCATTATTTTCAATCAACCATCATTTTCACTGCTTTTCAACGGAGTAAATTTCCTCATTAGAAACTAAATTAATTGATGGACGGACATTTTCCAAGTAACTTTCCGAGTAATTTCCTCTCATCTTCTTCCTCAGCGAAAGCAAATCCGGAAATTTCAGTTTCTAGTTTAATTTCCTGTTGAACAGATGTGTACAATAACAAACATTTACAAATGATTTACTTTGCTAGATTTTTAAATTACAATTTAGAGAAATAAGAAGTAAATACTTCCAGAAATCCAATTATGAGTTGTCAGAAAGTATTTAAAAAATTGAAAATAATTCCTTCAAAAATACTAATTTAATTTAAACTTTTTACTTTTTGGTATACGAAGTGTATAAAAATAAATTATTATTATCGTCAAAAATTTCAAATCAAGATTTTGGCTAATCTCCGTGTTTTATATCTCCCTGAGTCAGAAAAATATTTCTGAAATTATATCTGTTTCTGAAACGATGACTTAAAACTTTTTGAACTAGACGAATG
Organism: Argiope aurantia; assembly: GCA_026543865.1. Lineage (NCBI taxonomy): Eukaryota > Metazoa > Arthropoda > Arachnida > Araneae > Araneidae > Argiope > Argiope aurantia. The sequence continues at coordinate 284,301 of JAPMOR010112000.1, forward strand.
GAATTTGGTATATGGATTTAACGCCAAATTTGTAAATTTCTATCTAATTTTCAATGAAATCCATTCTAAGTAAGTCTGTGTTTCTGGCTTTTCAAACATAATTTAACACGAAAACTGAAAAACAAAGAAGGCTAGAATAATAAAATTCGATATACCGGATATAAAATATAGATTCGTATTAATTTTGGAACCAAATTTGTCAAAGGGTTGATCGTCTTTTACATGAGTGTAAGCACTATAATGGAAAAGTTTTATACGTAAATGAACTTTAGGTCACAGTTTAGCATCTAAAATGTGGATTAAAAAAAATTGAATTGCATTGAAAGGGTTGACCGTCTTTCGGACAATGAACTTTGTTATTTTGGAGAAAATAGCCTTCTTTCCTTTTGGAATACAAAAATTATTAAAAATGAAGGCGATATTTTCGTAATTCATTGCTTTTTTTAGCGGTGTCCATTTTTTCAGAACAATTGTTTTTTGCAGTTAACAGTTACAATGAATAATTTAAGACTGATTTAAGTGCACTGTCTTGGTTAGTCATAAAACTTTTTATCACTTCCTCGAATGGTGTTAACATGTGAATGTTAAAGTAAATTTTTTGTGGCAGCCCAAATTCATTTGTAGGACATTTATATATATATTTTTAAAACTCTAATTACATTTTAGTTTCAAAAGCATTCAAAATAATTTTACTAGAAGTTTTCAATGAGTTCAGAATAACATCAAATAGAATATTTACTCAAAGGAAATATCAACTTTTATTTGACTTAATGACACAAAGATGGTTCAGATTTAAGTACACGGATTAACAAAGATTTGACGAAACCAATTCAATATTGCTTTCAGTGATAAATAAATTTGGAAAATACTTTTTCTCCCCAAACGTCACATTTGTAATGGGGAAACACATTTTTGCCATTCTCACTAATATTCATTAATTTATTTGTTTAATATTTTACTGAAATCTGTTCATTACTGTGATTCAGGATTGCCATTTGTTATTATTTAGTACAAAGATAATTTTTCTTTATTATATAAACAGAACTAAATATTTATGGCATAGAACTGCGAAGGATTTGTTCAATGAAAAGGAAACAGAGAGTAACGACATGTGGCATTATCGCTCGCCTTTTGTTAATGATGTGAAATGTGACAACGCCTCAATTATACAACATTTATGGGATTTGGAACAAAGCATCTACAATAGTCTTTGGGAAAGAAAAGAATAAACACGATTTATATAAGCCGAATACTTAAACATAATCCTAATAGAAATGGCTTTAAATGAGATATACGTGTTTATTATTTGTGCCAGAACGCTAATGATGGGCTTAAAGGCTGTATGACAATACTGAATAGGAAATGTTTTTCATTTGAGACTAAATTTCTTATCTAACAATGAAAATCGATGTATTTATTTTCGGCTTTTCTGTTGAGCACTATTAAAGTCTAGCACTACTAAAGTCTTCATTTGCAGGTAGCACTATTAAAGTCTTCGTTTTCAGATAACGTTCGCATAAAATTTAAATGATTAAAAAATAATTACTTTCATTTTTAGTGCTCGTATCTTTATATCCAGTCTTTAGGAGTTCAAGTTCTAAGAATTCAAATGTATTTGAACGCAAAGAATATTTAATTTTATTTTGCTCAACAAACGTGAAATAAATACGACAAATGTTCTTATTACTTATTTATATGAAATAAATCTAAATCTTATTAGCATTATTTAAATTAAATATTTTCTGATCAATTAAATCCAAATTTTATTTTAACTTCTAAGTTGAATTTGTCTTGGACTTTCCTAAGCTTCTCAGTCTAATTTTCATATGCTTGGTTGTTCAACATTGTTGCAGTATCACGTGAAAAATTAAGTGGCTGAAATAAATGTCCATTTTGACTTCGAGAAAATCCCCTATTGATGATATATAAGCTTAAATTATGTTTCCAAACCCTCTTTTTCTGATTTTTGACTTGCAGTGGTAAAACACACAAGCACACACACGCGCAGAGAGAGAGAGAGAGAATCTTTATTATTAGTATAGATATATATTAGTATGATATTAAGTGATAGATATTATGAATTAGATATATTTTTTATTAGTACAGATATATATTAATATAGATTTAGATTATTATGGTGGGTAAATCTAAAGAAAATAGTTAAGTAACTCCCTCTCCTTTGTAATGTTCCTTCTCCAGAGGAATGTTAGAGTCTCTTAGGTAGCCTAAATGTTGAAAAGGGATATTACTGGTTTTGGGAAATACAGTAAAATTTCGGTTTACCGAAACATTTTTACAAATAAACCAATTGGAATATAATTTTCCAGCTCTCAATTCCTCTACAAAGCCAGTGGGGGTGGTCTTCCCGAAACATTTCGCATGTTCTCTAATAAATGTATATATGTGTGGCGAATTGGTATGGGCTAGAATAGAACCTAGGACCATGTGGTTCGCAGCCGAGTAACATGACCACTATACAAAAGCAATTGCTTGCGTTTCGTAGCTGTTAACTGGCTTATAAGCTTTCACTTTCATATGCATTATTAACTGTATGCCATCGGGGAATATTATTTAAGAAGAAATCTATTCGAGTAGTGCTTGGCAATTTATCTTGTCGGTTAATGGCTAAGATATGGTTAACATAACAATACCAAAATCAAAGGTGTATTTTGGATCTCTCTTTTTTCCTCGATCGATCAAGATTAAAATTTGTTAGGTAATTACAAAATCATTTACTAAGTATCATAAATTTAAGTCAGTGCATGTTTGAACAATCATACTTGTAAACGCACAGGCCGACAGGATTTGAGTCTAAATCTGATACATATCAACACTTTAAATGTTAAATTTATGTACCAAATTTTATCCATCTAGCTTTCTATGTTTGTAATTTTTGCTCAAAATTTAATAAGCATCAAATATGGAGTAAAGCCAATGTATCAAATTTCCGTCATCTAGCTCAAAGCTATTTTCAGTTATGGTGTCTTTAAATAGGTATAATTCTGCAATTGGACTCTTTGGACTCAGGGAGATCTGAAAAGTAAAGTTGGTTAAATTCCCCAATTTTCCTTTTGTATAATTCGAAGAAGAAAAACTTAAAAAAAATCCACCAGTAGTAGTAGTAGTAGATAGAGAGAGAGAGAGAGAAAACACTTTTCTTATTATGCAAAACTTACGTAATATTGAAGAAAATCATATAATTTTCATTTCTGAAGCTGTATTCAGAAAGTAAGCTCTGTTAGTATAAATCGTTTGTCTGAAAGAGTAGGAAATCTATTTAAATTTTTGCTACAGGTTATTAATTTCCTCTTCAGTCTAGACTTATAATAACTTTAATAGCCTAGGAACTGTATCATAAATTTTGCAGGTTTATATCTCTTTGTGTGTTTAGGAGCCGTTATCTTTCGACTCGTTCAATGAACTTCAATACAAAACACACATCATATACAATTAATACTTTAGGTAAGCTTAAAGCAAATTATTTAGATAAAATAATTTAAAGGTTTCAAGCAAAAACTAATTATATTAATCTATTAAATATATTAAAATCACGTATAATCTGAATACATTTAAGGAATATCTACATATTTATAAAAAGTTAAGGTACTTAGCAAAGAAATTGTCAAATAGCAAAAATCAAATGTAAATAAATCACTATGTGGATGTTAGACTGCTTCATTGAAAGATTTTACATCTGCACGTATTTCAGTGCTTCTCTAATAAATGGAGCTAAATGTTTCGGATTACGCAAACAAGATAAAAAGAAGAAGTAGACATAAAGCAAAGTTTAATTAAGAGCGAATATAGGCTTAATCATTTCTTGGTGAGTAATTGCTATGACTTAAGGGGACAGTAAATTTTGAAACAAGCAAAAACGTATGGAAATATTAAATTTTATTAGTATTATTCACCTCACCAAAACATATGTTTATACTGAACTAAAATTATTTTATAAGATGCATTGCTCAATAAAATGAATATTTGAAGGACCTAGAAAATAAAAGCGCATTTTAATGACTTTCCCCTAAATGATTTCTTAATTAGATTTAAATACCCTTAAATGTACCAGGTATCTTAATTTTTGAAGAAATTAAATAGAATTAATAATACGAGATTTCGATTAAATATTAAAAAGAAACAGGGTAAGTATTTTATATTTCGAGTTTTTTAGGTAATTAAAAGTCAATTTTAATTCCGAAAACATAAAATTCTTATGAAAATTCAATAAGTGTATATAAAAATATTTCTAAAAAATTAGCATTTAATTGGAAGTACAAAATTATACACAATTTTGTTACAAATAAATTCATATTGGGTAATAAGGAAAAAATAACAAAAAAAAAAATTAAGTAGCCTGGAATATTTAAAAAAGTTTTTTTAAAGAAATTAAACGCATTTATATTTTAATACATATGCATAAAAAATTTCATAAACTCTAAGTGAATAATTCGCAAAAATGCCCAATAGAATCCACATCCCCTTAACCTATGTAAATAGATGACCATATCTATGAAAAATATTACCTCATAAAATGATTTTTGCTTTATTTAAAATTTAAAAAGGTTATCCTTTTAATGATATCGGTTTCTTCTCTGTATTATATTTCTTTTTTAATTAATTTTTTAAATGTAATATACAGTTTGTAATATTATGATGAATTCAAACTCATCCAACAAAATATACAGTCCCTTACTTTCTCCAATTCTAAAATTAAGATTAAAAATAATTTTTTAGACATCAAATCAGAAGTATGATTTTCCCTTTTGCTTTTATTTTGTTTTACATACACTTTTTAAATTTGTATTCGCTAAAATTTTTTTGATTTATTCAGTTAAATTTATTTTTCAGGTCATATCAAATAATAAGGAGAAATTAAAAAAATATATATGTGTATTCCCCATTAATATTTCTAAAAGTTAATAATTTGGGCGAACACGCTGGTCACTAAAGGCGGCTAGTAGTTAAGTATCTAGGAGTCTTTGAAGCATCTAAGAATTACCAAAGTCTCCAAAGGTGAGGAAACTGATGGCTGGTGGTGAAAGAACACCTGTTTCATAGTAAAATTTGAAAAAAAAATCACTTTTTAAAAATATTTTGGTTTTTAAACCATAAAAATTGCAATTGATTTTCTATCGCTCAAACATTATGAAAAAAGAAAGTAAGAAACCCTCTCGAATAGAGAAAGAAAGAAATAAAATTAATTTCTCATACGGTTTAATCGAAACGAGAGTTGCATAATGCTAAAAAATATATATAATTTATATTTATTTACTTTTATTAACAAAGTTTTTACAGAGACATTGCTTTATTTGTATAAATCTTTCACTTGAAAGAGTAGGAGAATCATTTGCCCTCCAAATCTTTTACTTTATGTCCTTGTTAATTTTCTCTTCAACTCGGAACTAATTGCATAGTACGAAGTATGTGACATTTTGTGGGCCTACTATTCTTTGTGTGTTTTGGAGTAATTAACTTTCAACTAATTAAATGAACTTCTAAACAAAGCATACATTAAATATAATCGATGTTTTGGGAAAGCTTAAATTAGAATTCTTAGATAATATAATTAAAAGATTTCCCAGTAAGAGCTGTTATGTTTATCCGTTAAATAAAATAACAAGTCGAGTAAAATAGCGATCGATTTTATAGCTGTATGTGCTAAACATCTTAATAGGATTTATGAAGAGAATGCATATGTAAACTACATAATAACAAAATAAAAATGAAGTTTTCATTGACAAATTGTTTGAAGGAATATTAACGTTTGTTATACAGGGTATTCCGAAAAGATTCAAATTTGCTTTATCTATTTACCTACTGGAAATGGATAATCACTGCAATCTGCAAAATTTTTCAAATTAAGATAAGAATTTAGTTTTTGTCTGAGGTTTACACCTGCTATTAATTTATAAATATTTACAAGTTTAAAATTTTTGTACAAGACCCTTGTCAAAAGTGGCTAATTGGAAGATTTTTTTTTACAACTGTATAGTTTTTATAAACTACATACCGAATCGCGTGGTCCGCTATGAATTAATGAAATTTAGTTTTATTTTCAGACCTATGTATTTAATCCATTTATGTAAACATGTAATTTTTGGTAAAAATATAATAATCAAGGATAGGATTTGCTTCTATATTTATTTTTACAAAGTTATCATGTACATGATTGAGCGGGAGAATTTAACCAAAGTGACAGTTCAAGCTAGGAGGAAAGATGACCCCAGCCATTTTGGACAGTTGTTAGAAGTGGTATAAATAAGTTGAACTTTCAATTACCTGGTAAAGCAAGGCTCCTATTCATTCTTAGCAATCGTCAAAAATATCTGTAAATTTGTTTTTTCAGTATTGATAGTAATGTGTTAAAGAAGCAGTATTACAGATGTGTGACACGAATCTACAATACTGTTTCCTTGCGACATTAGTGAGATTGTTGAAAAGAGTAATTTACAGATTAGTAACTTAATTCGTGCATCAGCAAATTGTCACAAAATCTGGCATAAAAATGATTCAAACAAAACTGTACCTAAAATGTTGATAAGAAAGAAGAGAATAGAAGTTATTGCAAAGATTTTCAGAACAATGATCGGATATTTTTCTGATTATTTAATGCAATTTTTACTTCGCTGTAACATTTGTAACAGTTTCAGAATTTTATATTGCATACCATGGAAGAAATATAGATGTGAACTATAGAAGATATATTTCTACCCTTTTTTGTTATAATAACATGCCATAATAATGATGTCATAAAAACTAATTAATTAATTAATTGCATAGAGATTAAGTTACCTGTAGACTTTGTTTTCTTAGCACTAATAGTTTTTATTAATTCCAAGTATCTTCTTATAAATAACCTCTATAAAAGTTTTTACTTTTTATGAGTAATAAAATACGGAAAGTTAATGAGAAATTATATTTGAATTCAAAGTGATCCTTAATAAAAGACAGTCTTGTAACTTGGAACATAATATTGTCTGTACTATCCTATTTCATTCTGATAAGGAGAAAAACGATTTTATTTCATCTATATGTCTTCAGAGTTTTAAAGAAAATTTCAACTTATAAGGTTGAAAGTCGTTGTTACAAAATTTGCTTTTCTGATTCCTAGTTAAATAATTTTGGAGTTGCCTTATTATTTACTAACTGCCTTTGGCGACCAACTGGTTCGCCAGTATTACCGCTCGCTACAATTTTCAATTAAATATTTTAAGTAATTGGTCTCTTAAATGATTCTCAAACAAAACATTTTTAATATTCAAATTTTGATAGTCATACCAAACTTATACTGTTGTTTAGATAGTTTCGTTCAATTTACTATATATATTTTGCTAATTTGTTGTCATTTCCGGCGAAACTTCAAGTTTAATTTAAAATGTAAATGATGAAATTGCAATTAATATTAAGATATTTTTTAATAAAACCAAGCGTTTTATTTTATTTATCATCGTTATTATTATTTATTAATTATTATTATTATTGAATGTGAGTATTGCAAACAGAATTGCTCGGTATTTTAGTCTTATGTTAACTACAAAATATTTTTCATAATTTATGTAATATCTCAAACAATAATTCAACAAAAATCTCTGAGATTCAGTATAAAATTCAGTTTTTAGTTTTGCTTTCAAAAGGATTGAAATGAAATCAATAATAATATTTTGATCCAGCCTATAAATATATTTCAAAAATTATGAAGTCTAAATTTAATGCAGTAACGTATCATATTCTGAGAAATATTCTGGACACACCAAATTTTAAATAAATGAATGAATGTTTCTATTTTCCACGATCAACTAAGACTTATTTATGAAGTTTTAAATGTTAAAAATTTAGAAAACTCAACATTTTCATAATCTTAGGTCAATTAATCTTGAGAAACCTGCGCGCTGATTGGTGTATTTTCTTTGAAGCGATCGATGGAAAATCTAAAATTATCCTTTTTTTTTATTGAACAGTGATATTCAAATTTTCATAAATCAGTCAGTTTAAGTGACTGGAAATTAACTTTTAAAAGTCAGTGATTTAGTTGATTGGAAATTAACTCTATGACCACCATAAAATCTGTGCTTTCTCTTGTGGTGTATGCATTCTCCTTAATATCCGATCGAATAAAACATCACATACAAAAGTACTACATAGAACAAACACATCAAAAGTAAACATAACATTTCAATAGTTGCCAAAAACAAAAGAGAGAAAAATGCAATTAATAAGCAGACGATATTTAGAAAAGTGAAGATATTTAGACTGGAAAATGAAATTATCTGAAATCAACCACACGCGCAGACGATATTTACAAAAGTAAAAATATTCAAACCTGAAAAGGAAAATATATGAGTTATTCCATCAATAAATGCCATAAGTTTGTTTATATCTTCATTATTTTATGAGTCATTAAACATCAAAATGGGCCCGGGACTAAATAAACACCCTGTAAATAGAGTGTAAAAGATCATAAAATAATTTTTCTTGAATTTATTTTTTAGAAAAAATAATATTTAGTATTTGTTTCTTTTCCTACAAACACGTGCCGAAAATTATATTTTTGCAGATTTCATTTCCAAAAAGATTTCATTTGTTTTTAATTGGGGCTTTAATCAATGTGATGGCAACACTTTGAAAAAAGCTAATTTTTTCCCATGAATGCGAAACGTGCTTAATTTTAATTTTTATTTTTACGCAAAAAATTATTGAAAAACATAGTTAAAATATTTATTTAAAAATTCATTAAAAATAGAAATTTAATTTTAAGATTAAAACATTGGTATCATTTAAAAGATAAAATTTTGATCTTTAACTTGATGGAAAAATCTTTTTTGTGCGGTAATATTTTCGGAAGTTATAGCAGAAACACGCCAAAATTTCCCTTAATTTTTAAATAAATAAAATTCTAGTTAAAAATTCAAAAATATAACCCCCAGGTGCACATTCCCGGCCTCCAAGGTGTACATGTACCAAAATTGGTAGCTGTAGGTTGAATGGTCTGGCCTGTAGAGCGCCAACACACACACACACACACACACACACACACACACACACACACACACACAGACACACACACACACACATTGAGCTTTATTATAAGTATAGATATAGATTAATAGTCTTAGCTATTCTTTTCCAGCAGACTATTCTTCAAAAAACTTCAGAGGTCAAATTTTATTACAAACGTATAAGCCAGACTTGAAATTGTTTTTATTATCAGTAAAAAAAAAGTCACCATTGCTATTCTGTTTACATACTTTTCTAAACAGTGATTTTCTTTTCAAAGAAAGTTCGTTTGTTGTGTCACATCAACATCATATTCGAATTTCTCTTTTCCATATTTCATAAAAGAAATAAAATGCCATCTTAAAGTGATAAAATCAAAGGAAAATACTTGATAAGATTTTCTGATTGAAAATTTCTCTTTCTTTTCCGGAAACGCAAATAAATGACTTATTAGTTATTATATATTTTATTATCTTCATGTTCTCTTCAGTTGTGCATCATAACATGGCGCTATAATTTGAAAAAGATGATGGTAATTAGCATGGTAATTATCTTCGATTAATTATTCATGATAAGGGCTTGTGATCCATTATAGAAGAGTTGACAGTTGGTAACACGTTGTAATCTTCAGAGGTAAAGCTGGATTTTGAAATCAACAGTGGTAATCTTCATAGGTAAGTCTGGATTTTGAAAGTAACATGTAGGATTATTTTTCTAAAAAAAGTCTTTACATGCTCAAATTGGTATATAGTGGATACTTGAAATCACCCCTAAAGTTTTTAAATAAAAAATGTTCTTTTTACATAGAAAAAAAGTTTCATAGATGCACGCATAAATAAGATCTGAATGTTAAAAAGAAACAGGTTTCGTAAAGAAAAATAGAGCATTGCTTCAGATAGTGCCATTTACTATTAGAAGATAGCAGGCTCTACTGGTAGACTAATATTTACTACTATGCGATACTGTAGTTCCTCAAAATCATAATAACAGATAGTGAATAAATAATTTTTTTTCTAAAAAATAATTTTTCATCTAGTTTTATAGTCAAAAATTCTACAGTCTACAGTATACTTGATATGTTTGTAGAGTAACGATCAGTTTTGTTTTGAGTCACAGCGTCTATGAATAACTTCAGTTTATATTATAAGTACTAAATTTCGGACATTATAATCACACACAGCATATAAGCCGACACAGTCAAGGGAATAAAATCGGCATGATAGCAATATTTCTGAAATATTCTTTCCAATTTATTTAATTTACCTCTGTTTTCTAATTTCATGATAAAATTATTAATTGTTACTGGATGAATTAGAATAAGAATTCAGAATCTGTTATAATCTGTTTAAAATTTCTAAATTTGTGGTCTAAATTGACTTATTCACCTTACCAGACATAGGACAAATAATTAAGCGTATATGCATTTTCTCGCCATTAAATATTTACTATTATAATATCTTTATCTGCAATTTTTTATAGTACATAAAAAATTTCATATAAAAATATTTTAATAGTGAATGATTTCAATGATGCGGATTCAAAACAAACAAATAAATAACCATGCTTTTGTCGGAGAATATCAAGATACTGATTATTATGATTGGATTATAGTAGCGATTAGAAACCGAGCTTTTAGACTAATTATTCCCAAACGATCTCTTCTAGTTTTCGGAACTTCCTGAAACTGCAAAAGGAGGCATTCCTTGAGTGATAATTATCGTCTGCAACTGGAAAACTAGACTCTTGAGAAGAAAAGAGACGAATTCAAGAAAGTAGTGTCTCGTTCCAAACTTCTCCCGAATGAGCTGTTAAATAAGTGTTGATATCAGCAACAGAGGCATGATTATCAAATGTTTTCCACAAACTGAAAATGTTATGCCATGAAATTTCTCTAATATAATTGAAATAGACATTTTATTTATCATAAGAATATAGTTATCGGAATCAAGGGTATTTTCCTGTTTATATGCGCTGTTGTTAGGTATGTATGTTAATTGTATGTATGTATATTCACTTATTTAACACAGTAGTTTCTCTACTAATAATAAAGAAGAATGTGTGTGTACCTGTGTGTATGAGTATGGACATGTATATTTGCAAATATGTGTTCATCCATATGGCCTTCGGTTGTCAAATTTAGCATATATATACTTTGGAGGATGAAAATGTGCATCTGGAAATGATTTTTGGAAATTTTAATTAAAATATAAATTAATTATAATTCAAGTTGAATTTATGGATTTCCGTTATTAATTTTTGATATTATTAGTGCATAAAAAGGACTTTTAAATAATTTAAAAATTTAAAAGAAATGTTTTTTGGAAGATTTTAACATAATAGCAAGTTTTTGAAAATTTTGACAATTTTTAAAAATTATTTTATAATAATTTTCAACAATAGGCATTGTTATCGTGAAATTTAAATCACTTTTATTATTTCATGAAATATTTAACCTCAGGTTTTTTTTCTATCTTGAATATTAAGAAAAAGGATTCTAATTAATATTCTGTAATGATTTACAATATGAATAAAAAGAATAAATTTACATTGCCGCGAAAATTAGAAGATAGATGAGATGGGTAATTACATTTTTAATAGCGTTATGATATAATGGGATTGGTTTTCCTTAAAAGGGTTCATGTATATAATGAAGAAAACATATGTAACACAATTAAAATAACTCGGATTTAATATCTGACAATTTGACATGTCACAAACATGAAGTCATGCCTAAAAGTTTTAAAGAAATTAAATATAACCAATATCTTAGCCGAACCATCTAACCGTCAAAGGCAGCTAGTAGTAGAAAAAAAAAGAGACGATTTTCATTCTTAATATATTTGGTGATAATATCTATAATCCCTAAGTATGTAGTATGTATTAACATAGTAGGAGCTATATAATATTCGTGCAGTTGAAAAAGCCATAAAAATCTATCAATAAGATAGAAATATAAAGATATAGGAATATATTTTGTTTTCAGAAATTATACACACATGCGCACATACACACTCAATTCATTCTTCGTTATTATTAGTAGAGAGAGAGATATTATATAATAAGCAATGGTGTTAGAAACAATAATAACAAAATAAATGATAATAATATAAAAAGGAGTTAGTGTGTTTGATACATGAGAATAAATTTCACATAATTTCCGTATGGTATTTAAATGATGTTGATAAAATCACTGAATCATATTATGATATGATATATATGAAAATTATTCTATTCTCTTGTGATTATTCAGGTTACCGAGGCACTATTATTGTTGAAACACCCTTCATCAAATTCAGTATGCTGAAATATTGTGCAGGGTTTGCTTTTAAATTATGCAAAATTATACAAATTTCCAAGCACAAAGCTCTCTGAATCTGTAGAGTCTTTGCTTAAACAGCAGCATATTAGGGTTCATTATGAAAGCAATGCATTTATGATTCTCAAATGCTGTGCAATTTGATATGATATCAGAAAAGTTGTCAAAGTCGTAAGTTTACATGCTCTACTTCTTTTAAATCTGGACTTCTTCTTAAACTTACATACCCTTGATAGCCTTATTTTCAGAATTTGTTCAACTTTAAATGGAATTTCAAAATTTTAGTGTAATTAAATCAAACATTAAAATTTAAAAAGGACGGGAAGATAGTTTGGCATTTCTCATAAGTAAATGTCAGCATCATTTAAATGACAATTTTTTACTTGATTTAAAAAAAATTCGCGAGGCGTTTCGATATAAAAATTACAAGGGAGAGGGTTGAAAAAACTGTTTTTAAAACCCATCTGAGAATAATACTAAATTCTAAGATATAAATTTTATTCCTTCCTATTTCTTGAAATTGTATCTTAGTTCATTAATATCTTAGAATTGTTTTTCTAAAAGTGGACGGAGGTATTTATCTTCAACAGTGCATTTTCATGCTTATACCTAAATTTCTAATTGATAATTTGGTTTAATACTCTTTCTGTTATTTTTTCATTTAACAATGAATCATTTTTATTTCCCAAATTCTTGATATTAAATTATTCATCAAAGTTAAAGCATAATAATTCATCGTCAAAGAATCTTCATTGAACTTCATTATATATCTTAATTATTAATAACTGAATCAAATTCAGTTTTCTCTTTTTTCGTTAATGTTGAATTATTGAATAATTACTTAATAAAATAATTTAATTATCACCCATGTGAGTTGAAATAAAAACAATGAATAATGTAATTCACACATTCTAAGAGCAATAAATTATATAATTCACTTTAATTAAACAACGTTTTTGAACTGAATGATTTTAATTAAAATTAATTAGTATTTATGTGCATAAATGAGTTGCCGCATCATTAATATATTATTAAATTTCTCTATTATCCTTACAATTTATCACTTTTTCTATAATTCTTATAATTATTTATGTTTAGAACCAAAATGATTAAATAATCATATATTATAGGATTAAAACAAATTTCATCTTACATATTATTTTACATATATATATTTTTTCTTTGGAGTATTAATTTTTAATTACATTTGTTAATCTTGTTGTTTACTTTCTCTTGTACGAAGTATAGAGGAATTATTGTAATCGTCAAAAAAATAAAATAAATTGTGAAGTAGAATTTTTGATGAATAGCTCCGAACATTTCCTGAATTTCGAAAAAAACCAAAATCTTTTCGATATCTTGACTGGTTTCTGTCCGGCTATTTGTGAACTTGGTAGCTCAAAAATGCTTTAAGCTAGAAGGATGAAATTTAGTATATGCTTTACGACAAAATTTGTAGATTTTTATAAAATTTTGAGCGGACTTTAGTCGAAGAAAGTTTATCTGTCTGGCTATTCGCGCACACAAGAAATCTATAATTGCAAAATACGAAAAGCTAGGTAGATAAAATTTGGAACACAGTTTTAGCATCTAAAATATAGTTCCTTATCGGTACAGTTTTTGATTGTCTCTCGGTCTTTATTTTCCCAAGAATGTTAAAAATAATTCATGAATGCAATAAAATGAAATTTGGAATGTGACTATAAATATCAAATTTTGGTTTCAATCATCTGTAAAGAGACGTTTAAAGTGCTTATTCGCAAGATATATTGAGTATAAATTTTAGATTCATGCGAAAGATCTATATTTCGTAACTATTGTTTGCCAATGCCATCGAAGGCATTCATAGACTTACTCGTAAGGGGAAATTACAAGCCTATAATTAAAGGGGAAAATTTCGGGGAGATCACTGTTTGATTTAGAAAACTAATTACAAAGTTATCTGAATAAAATTGAATAGTTCTATAAAAAGTATTTTCTTTGAATTGAAGGAATAGAAAAACGTATCAGCACTCTTATTAATCAAGTAAATATAATTATCAGAATCATATTTCCATAATTTTTCATTTTACTTCCCTCTATAATAAAAATTTTCAATGCACACAAAATTATAATTTTTTTGTTACATAAAAATCTTTAAAATATATAGAATGTTTTTTTACTTATGATATTTTGAACGCCACTTCGATTCGTATGATATCAGAGAAAACAAAAACATTCTACATACTCTAAATATTTTTTGATAATATTTTTAAATAAATATCAAATAAATATTTTGTGATATTTACACTGCTGATTCATCTAATCTCCTGATTATATGAATTTATATCTTTATATTATTATATTATATAAAGATATAATTTGTAATAATTTCTCTGTATATTACTTTCCATTTTTGAACATATTTGCATTGATTTAAAATACGAAAAAGAACAAAATTTTATTTGATTTGTAGATAATATACAAGATATAAAGGACAATATATATTTATTAATATAAATGAATTGTACATTAAAACTGATCAAGCCCGAACTTTGAATTTTTTTATTTTCATGCTAATGTCGTCCATTGACAAGCTGATTTTCCCTTAAGTGACTATTGAAATAATTTAAAACAGTAATATTGAATTTTTCATAACTAGGTCATTTTAGTCTTATAAGAGTTGAACATTTTTTTTGTTTAAAATATATATCAAAATACTTTCTTTTAATTATTCGAAAAAGTCACAATTTTTTAATAAAAAATATCAGTTTCTTTATTTTAATGATTAAAAATTAAACAAACGAATAATTCGTTTAAAAAAAGAAATAAAAACTCATTTAAAGAATTGGGTTTATTCAATAGCCTCGTTATATACAGATTTTATTGAATCATATAAAAAAATCACGAGCAAGGCAGGAAATGATACTTGAATTCATTCGAATATATTTAGATAAATTTCAAATAATTATGATAAACTAAACTTGTTGTTCCATACCACGTATACAAAATTTCACTGCCTAAGTTTTACGAAACTATTCTTCGTCTTATACTTGATCCTAGAAAAAGAAAAGGCGGAATCATCGAAGCTTAGTCGTATCAGAAATAAAATATACTGTTCTCTGGAGTCTTCGAAAAGTTTCGGAACTCCAAAATGCGTCACCCATCTTGATAGATTATTTTGTTCTCTCATAAACTTACTTCTTCCTACCAACTATTAGGAAATTTTCGAAAGAACCAATAAACATCATGAAAGTGATCAATTACCTGAAGTTCTAGGTCAGATCTATTACAGAAAATAAATGACACTTCAAATAAAAATAGTATTTGTTGGAATAATTTTGAAATTTTTTTATCTGAGAACATGTTACCTCAAAAATTGAAAGACATATAGAAGTTAATTTTTGAATTAATATCGAAATTGTAATTAATTAATTCACATCCAAATTTATCAAATTTTGAGTAAATTATGACAATGAGAGGTCTGTAAGTTTGCTTGATTGCATGCTACACAAAATCTAAATATGTGCAATTTGGAAATGTTTTATCTTCTTAACTGAAAAAGTGCATCAAATTTTGGATAAATTTCGTCTACCTGCTCAACGTCTGCAAGAACATCGATATGAATGTGTTTAATCAAATATGTGACAAATTAGAGAAAGTAATTCAATCGATAATGTTGTAATACGATACTCAAAATTGTAGATTTGAATCTACATAGTTGATTCACTTCAGTTTATAAAATAAATTATTCACAAAGTGCAAGATATTGTGGAAACCCATGAACAAAATTCAACAGGAGAGCATGTTGTCCGGCTTTGATTTTAATTGATCAGCATTGTTCAAATTGCTTATGTCACAATTTCCAGGAATCGGTAATATTATTTTCGAGCAACGTCAATATCATCACTGAGAAAACGAGATTTGAAGATATTCATAATGGATGCCTGGTCAATAGTACCTGATCTTAATGATCATTTGAAAATTTGTCAATGAATTTGATGACTAAAATTCAAGAAATAAAAAGGTTTTGTAAAGTACAAGAATTATGGCGAAATCTCTATAAAAGCTGAGATCCATGTAGATAATTATGTATATGATTGGAATGCCATGGAAAGCGCAGTACTCGACGAGAAATCAATTTTCTCTTTGCAATGTTGATCGGGGAGCGAGCTCTCTAACTGGTTATGGGCGTTAATGGTGTTTCAAGTCTATGTTTGTTGTGTCTTCAAATACTGCTTTATATTTGCTACCTGAACTTCCTGATTTCTTGTGAAATAAAGCGCTGTTGCTTGTTATTGAATTTGTTGAACCTTTTGTGCTATACCCCACCCTCGCCGATTTTCCATAACTATAAGTTCGGAAATAATTAAACATGCGAAATGGTATTTAAGCATAATAGTACGAATCTAACAGACGTAAGAAGATAATAGCTAATTTAGCTCTTTGATTTTCTTATGCTTTCTTCTGCAAAAAACATTTTGCTTTGGGTCCATTGGAATCTATATGACTTGCAGTTCATAGTCTGAAAGGAGAATATATAAAAATATCAATACACGGACCTTAAATGTAAAATTAGTGCAAGATGTGGGGTATACACATCTGCCTACATGTATGCGAAAGCAGTTGGAAGCTTCCTGGCAGCATTTATATTTGCATGAATTTATTTATGAAACCAATTTAACGATACAATCAATTTATAAACTGTTTATTACTCCATTAAATTGTGGAACTTTTTTTTTTGCTACATATCAAAGAGGCATAATTAGAGGATGGCATGGCTAACAGAAAGTAAGGAGGCCCCGATCCGAGTTATGGCGTAATTATATCGAGTATAGATACTGTTATTCAATCCTTCAGAATCTAAAAATTAACTCTACCTTAAACGTCTGCCTGGGATCTTATGCAAATATAGTATGTTATGGAGAACAAATGACTGATAATACTTTAGATCATGCATTATGTTCAATCAAGTCAAAGTTGGTTTAATTACAGAGTTATAAGGAAAACAAAAATATTATTTTATGCATTATTTCAAAATTTTCCATGTTTTACGTAACTTACTTGTTCAATTTAGTTTGGGTAGAATTTCAGAAGTTGATACTCATTTTCAATTTGAATTGATTATTTTAAATTAACATCTAGTTCTAAAGGTTATTTCCTGGCGAATTTCTTAAATTTGAACTGCAGGCAGGCGAAGAGGACGACGCATTATCATTATTTAGTCTTGTGAAATAGTCTTTAAATGCTGCACATATCTTAATGAAAAAGCAATTATAGTTTAATTAAATTCAACTTAGGTGGATTATCGCTTCATTTTGAAGCCTCATTTGGACACGAGTTTGAGCCATGATTATTTGATATGGACGAATTCTGAGTAGTCATCCACTCTGCAAAATTTCTCGCAATTTCAGCGAGAAAACTTTTAACTCTTGAAAAATTAACGAACTCTGGAAATACTCGGTGAATTCTTATATTGAATCGAATTCAAAATCCAAATCCACCGATCTGTCAGCCGAGAGACTATCTTAAAGAGAGGTACTGGGTGGTTTTAAGTGGTTGCAAAAAACCGAACGTTTTCTTTACAGATTTTTCAGTGGAAACGAATTTTATTTTTCAAACTAAATTTTGTATTCTATTGCTTCTATTCAAAACGAATAGTAAGCTAACTAAACTTTCGTCTGTAAAAGGTTTTATGTTAAGACAGATTTTTTTTATATTACATTTTACATTAGTGAATTTGTTGTGTACTGAATAGCTAATATTTAAGTGCAAATATTCATATTGAATGAAATGTTTCCATGAGTAGATTTTCATAAAATTTAGATAAATTTCTAAAATCTTGAAATACTAATGACTTTCAGGCTCAGATAATGAAACATCTATGACCAGTTTGCTAAATATTCTTGCCTTCGGCTCTAACGTCTTGTTAACATACACTAATTACAGCACACTTGCGGCGTTGGCAACAGGAGCTCAAATTGTTTAACTCAAATATATTATTATTTAAAATAAATGTCTGATGGAACATTGTCAATGTTGTCATTTCTATTTGATTTTGCTGCAGTTCAAGCGTTGGATTTGGTTGATCATATTTGTGTATCGCATATTACTTCACTAAGTAATAAAAGTGCTTTAAGTGTTATTAATTAAATTTATGGTTTATTAATGGATGTTATTTACAGTTGCTATGTGTTTATTTACAGTTGCCAAACTGGTGACCTGTGAACTTAGAGTACGTGAGCTTCAACCTGTTTACATCCGTCAATTACTACATCGAAAGAACTTTGTGAAGCTGTAGGACTTATTTGCAGTGCTTGCCACACCTTGTGTAACAATTATTTTGCTTATTTTTGAAATTTATAACGTCGCAAGAGGAAAGCGAAACTTCCGGCAATATAGCTCGGGTAGCCGTATAGCTCCGCCATTTTGGAGGGCGGGTCCTGAGATTTCGGCCAGATGGAAAGCCAATTTATGGTGGTTGGAATTACCATGGAGATTACGAAATTTCACGATGTTGTCTCCACTTTACAACCTGAAGAAGTAACTATTGAGGGTGATATTATTTTAAAACAGCCGTCAGAAAATCCGTACACCGCACTCAGAGCTCAACTGTATTCACAATACGCCATCACTGAAGAACAACGCCTCTGAGACCTCATCTCTGGAATGCAGTTCGAGGATTATTGGAGATTAGAAAAAGTTCTTTTATTGGAGATGAGAAGAAAGACTGGAAACCGAATTTCCGATAATTTGCTTAAATCCCTTTTCATGCAGCGTCTTCCAACCAACGTACAGCCGATTCTTGCTATCTCTGATGATGAAGTGGTAAAGTTAGCTAAAATGGCGGTTGGAATTATGGCAGCGGGAGACACAGAGCTGAAAACCATGCTTATGGATATTTCGTCGCGTCTATCTCCTCTGGAAACAGGTGGACATTCTACCTCCCGTGGGCGTTTCCGTCGCCCTCGGTCAGCAAAGACTCCAGAAGCCACGAACACTATTGGTATTACCGAAGTTTCAAGGAACGCGCAACGAAGTGTACCAAGCCCGGTTCCAAGTGTTCTTTTCAGTCGGAAAACTAGAGCGGCCGTCACTCGAACCAGCTGTGGCGGCACATCTGAGATTTACCGATTGTATCTTTCTGATAAATCTAAGAACACCAGATATCTAACTGATACCGGGTTGAAGCCTAAATCATTACTCTGTCAGCGGCACCAAAACATTCCCGTGCGGTTTTACTCAAGCTGTTCACGGCAAATTGAACCGCCATTACGACTTTCGATCAACAGCTTTTATCACTTGACCTGGGCCTACTCAGAGTGTTCCGATGGCCGTTTATTATCGCTGATGTCTCGCAATCGATAATTGAGACTGATTTTCTGCGCCTCTATGGACTGCTGGTTGATATTCGCCAGGGATACTTGTGGACTCTGTAATGAACTTGCAGTCTCAGAGAATGATACAGCAAAGAAATAATTTTGAAATCAAGGCAGTTAATTTTGACTGTTCATTGAATTCCCTGCTCTTACTGAAGTTGTTTCAACCCCAAGGCAAGTAAATCATGCAGTGAAGCATACAACTAAGGGACAGAAAGTTTTCTCAAAGCCAAGGCATTTGCCTCCTAACAAGCTTAAGGCAGCCAAGCAAGAGTTCCTGTAGCTTGTTGACACGGGAATTTGCAGGCTGTCAAGTATCTGTTGGGCATCACTATTTTACATGGTACCTAAAAAGAATGGAGATTGGTGCCCTTGCGTGGATTACAGGAAGTTAAATGGTGTTACAATCCCAGATCGGTATCCATTTCTCCATATCCATGACTGTTTGCAGGTGCTGGAAGGAATTTTTTTTCAATTCTAGATTATGTAAAAGTCGACTACCAAATCCCAGTATATGAGGAGGACATTCCTAAAATGGTTGTTGCTACGCCGTTTGGAATCTTCGCGTTCCTCTATATGTCATTTGGTTTGTCAAATGTGTTTTGCAAATTCCAGTGATTCATCCACCATGTCTTGAGAGGTATGGAATTTTTGTGCCCCATACTTCGATGATGTTTTAGTTGCATCGGAGAATGAAGACCAACATCTGCAGCATCTTAAACAGGTGTTTCAGCGACTTAAAATGTATGGTGTAAACTTTTGTATATGTAAACTTTCAAAATGTGTTCTGGGAGGAGTATCTGTGAGATTTCTTGGATACATTATGACAGAAGGCATTTCTGCAATATCAGAGAAAGTTGCAGTTATTTTGGATTTCCCAAAACCAGAAACCATAAAAGAACTTGGTAGGCTTCTAGCAATCTGCAATTTTTATAGGATATTTATTATTATTAATTTTTCCATTGAAAGCTGAAAAAGGTTCCACTTGCCTATATGTTGAAAGAATTAGCAAACAGTCCAGCTGTTGTGAGTAATGATACTTAATACTATCAGTAGGAAGCAGTCCCAGTCAAAACCATCAAACAAAAACTACCATCAGGAGGATCTAGAGAGCAAGCTGATGAACACAGGGCAGTGACTCGATATGGTCGAAGGTTGAAATTTAATTCTAAGTACAGTTAAAATTTCACTGGCGCTGTTGGGGGACTGCCTGTGGCATTGGCAACAGGAGCTCAAATACATTATTATTTCAAATAAATGTCTGATGGAACATTGTAAATGTTGTGATTTATATTTGATTTTGTTGCAGTTAAAGCTTTGGATTTGATTGATCATAGATGTGTATCGCATATTACATCATCACCAAGTAGGAAAAGTCCTTTAAGTATTATTAATTAAATTTATGAATTTTAATGGATTAAGTTATGTGTTTATTCACGTTGCCAAACACTTGTAGGTAAGCAACAGCTGATTGATTGGAATGGCTTTATCTGGCTTTATATGGCATATCTTCTATTACATTAATTCTTTTTAAAAAGAATTAATGTAATAGAAGATATGAAAATTTATAGAAGAATAATAACTTTTAAATCGTAATAACGTTTTCAATAAAAACATAATGCGATGAAGTTATTTTTTTTGAGGGAAAAAAATAATTACTATGCACTGAGCGTAGAAAAGGAAAAACATGACTGAATTAATAAAGTCATATTTTAAAAAAAGATCCAAAGATAGTATTAGATTTAGTAATTCTAAAAACTGCTATTTCTTGACTCCCATCTATGTTTTATTTTAACTCACAGTCACAGTTAAATGTAAATATATATATACTTCTAACTAATGTATAAATCCCAAAGAGATTTTCAAAAGTAATGCCTTTATAATTACTTTACGCGAGTGAAAAATCATCAAAGCAAATTTATACTAACGGAGTCCTTAGGAAATGCGGAAATTCTTCTATTGTCTGTTTTTTTAAAGTATTTTTAATGTTATCTATGATTTCTTTTGGCACATATTATTTTCCGGTATCTTCTTTTGTAGGATATTGGAGCTTCTATCATAAGCGTGTTTGGCTTAATGCCATGAGTAAACTTTCAATAACATGATTTGTGAGTTTATGGCTCTCGTTTGGCAAAGTTGCATTTCTTTCATGCATATTTGAAAATGTTTGCTGAGATTAGTTTAATATGCTACAAAGCTCCTCAGAATTCGATATCAAAATAGATAAATCATTTCATTATTTCCGGATAGTCATGAGATACTATGAAGAAACATTAAAAATTTAAGAAACATTAAAACTTTCTGTCTCTTGCAGGTAAGTTTACGAATGATAAATAATAAATTGAATAGCATTCAATTTATAAGAACATCAGACATAAAAAAAATATTTTTCTATACATATGATTACATTGGTTATGATTGGTCTGATTTAATACTTCCTCTTAAACTAGAAAAAGTTTAATTATTTTTCAGTCAAGTTAGAATTACAGCTAAACATGTAAAGACAGCGCTGTAAACAAACAAATGCAAATTTAAAAATTTTGATTTGCTTACCTATATAAAATACGTGAGATTTAAAAGATTGTATAGATATTTTTTTCAAAGATTTTATACAGTAATTTTTTAGCATATTTTGTAAAAAAGTGAAAATCTAAATAAATGAGCGAAAGAAATTCGAACCTCTAATATGATAATGTTTTAAAGTTGACTTCATCAGCAGTTGCACTCTAAATGTAGAACATCCAACAAAGAAGGTCTTATTAAAGACATTAACATGCTTAAAAATTCTATGATATTGATATTAGTTTGTAATATTGCTTTTTGCCATAGTAAGTCTTTTGATAAGGAAGTTTGTTTTACGGGTCAATGATCTTTCATCTTGGCTACAAACTTGGCCTCATTTGGAGATAGAAATAAAATTTCAAGAAACTACTAGAATTTTTATAATATATACATTAAGAACGCTGTTACGATATCCTTCCAGAAGTTTCTTTGCCTTGTCTCGGAAATTATAAAAATAAAAAGATAAGATTGATAACTAGTCAATATTGCGCCAGTAAGAGCAATAGACGAATCGAAGAAGTGAGTAACTGAGCGATGTTTTTCTCCTGCGAGTTCTCTCTGAGTGTCTTGTGCTACCAGTGATTGTTTACTACGAATTTTCTGCCTGTGCGCTGCATTTTAAGGTAAGTTATACTCTTGTATACCCTTCGACAGTATTTTGCTGACATGTGCTTGTGTTTTCTTGTGGAATGAAACATGGCTATTTGCTACTGTACTTGTTCTACACGGAAATCCGAATACACAGTAGAAAATTAAAGACACAAGAAAAGCATTTACAATAAACAACAATACAAAAGCGCAGATCACAATTAAATAATTCTAATATCACAAAGCGCTAAAAAAAACTCAAAAAATTCCTTCTTAACCAAAGTATTTCTGCCGATACTTGCTTGAGATCAACTCAACCAACAGGTTTCAACTTTGACTCTCACTATTTTATAATTTCTTCGCCGGAGCAACAGGAGCTTCTAGAACTATCAGTGGAGATCGAAACCTAATGGAGCGATTGCCAAGATTTTCGAAATCCTGGAGCTTTCATTTTTGATGCCAAATTCTTCTCCAAGTTGCCAAAAGGTCGCCAAGTGTGATTACTCCTAAGAGTGATATCGCTCAGCTACTCACTTAAGGTTAGCTCAGATAACTACTTACTGACTCTGTCTCTTAGGTTTTCATAGCCTCGATAAAAGGATATAAAATGTTATGGAACAAACGGATCACAAGTTCTGACGAAGCTTCATCAAGATGCTGGAATATTCTGGGTCCTTCACTTTTGTTGTCAAAATCACAAAAAGACTGGGAGTTATTGTTTGAGTATCCATTCAGTAGACATTAAACTATCTGTAAAGGTATCTTCCTTATCAGAAGATCTATTGCACAGGGAAGCATAATTCAAATTTCTATCAAATGTTTTAAGAATAATGAATATCAGACTCTACATGAAAAATCTAACGCACCCAATTTTCTGGTGTATTTAGCTTGTCTCTGAAGGCGGATATAAAATTAACAAAGCATCCTCAATTAAAATCTTGTTTTTTTAAAGGATTTTTAAAGACTATTTAAAGTATAGTAGAGAAGCAACTAATTAAAGCGCAATTTCAAAATTCCCAATAAAATTCTCCAATCCATTAAATACTCCAAAACTAAGCCATCTCCATTTTAAGAAAAACAGAACTATACATGGCCATTTGCACAGAGTAATACTGTAGCGAATCGGAATCGAAAGTGAAAAGGAATAAAAATGAGTTTTTCGGCCCTCAAGTGGCATTGAAAATTCGTTTCAGTTTTCACAAAAAAGCCCTCGAATCATTTATTTTTATGCTCGCGTTTTCGCATGGAATACAAACAGATGCTTTTCTCACCCGTGTCTTGGATGCATATCGTCTGCTCATTGGCCTGAACTGGAGTGAAATGAAGAAAGAATGCATTTTGCCGCTGCATGCGAATTTCTCGTTTTCAACTACGGAGCGGAAAAACCCTAAGTGAATTTAACGACTCGGATTGAAAATCTACTTTTTATGTGAGATATCTTCGAGTTTTGGGAAAAGAATTCTCTCACTCGATTTACTTTCTTTCTTATTCGTTCGGCGAGTGTTCGGTAATCGCAAATCTAGTAAAACATTCCAAGATATTTTCTTGCTTGAAACAAAGCACGTTTCTCATCCTGTTTACGGAGCTTCTGTTAGAAAAAGTTGAAAAATAAATTCTCAATCCCTTTAGAAAAGTGTTGGAACATGGAATGGTTCGCGACAGAATTTATTATATACCAGACACTGTTGGCGACCATCTAGCTCAAGACTAATATTAGTCGTATTTGCTTTAAGTTATGCCTGTCACTGATAATCATCAAATTGTCATTGACGTTAAAGATGTGTAATTGAATAGTCTTACACAGGTTCTGTTTAGGATGTATATGAAGCTTATTTATATAAACAAGTCCTATGACATCATAACTGCGTTAAAAATGTAATTTTCCTCATCTGTTTTCTAGCTTCAGGGATACTGTAATGTGAGTGTTTTATTCCTCCTGTAAACAACCAAGATATAAAATAGAATCTTTCTTCCTTAGCTTTCAAGAAAAGAAGAAAAGAACGAGATTGAATATTTGACGAAACAATGAAAATAGTTTGTATTTCAGGACAACAACGCCCTTTATTGCTGTAAATTTGGCAAAAAATATATTTAACATTTCCCAAAATTCAAACAATTGTGCGTGATTGTTAAAGTTTTCATCGAAAAGACAATTTTTTAAAAATCTTTCAAATGGTGCAAAAAATATTTTTGATCGATAATATTTAGGGAATTATCCTGGAAAGGTGCCAAATTTTTACTTCACTCTTTAATCAATTATATTATAATCAAAATCCTTAAATGCTTCAAAGCTTACGAGGTGCACTTTTTTTCAGCCCAAAAGATATCTATTCTAAATTTGGTAGCTTGAACTCCGACTATCTAGCCAACGGACACACTCAAGATCGATATTAAACATATTCGTTTATTTAGAAGCTCATATTTTAGGTGAGATGATAGAAAACTTGGTAGATGGACTGCACAATGAATGGAGCTGCTAGAAACTTTTTAAATAATATGTGGTACACGTCAATCAAATTTTCAGATTAAAGATATTATGCTGGGGAAGTCATTAAGCGAAAGCTGCATTTAATATCTAACTGAAAATTTTAACAACCATCAATTTTGGGGAACCAGCTGGTCGACCAAGGCGACTAACATTAAACAAGATAAAAGAGAATGGCAAATAGATGTCAAAGATTGGAAAAGAGATCGACAGAAATGTGTAGTATATGTCTATTAAATTTTCAGATTAAAGATATTATGCTGGGGAAGTTATCAAGAGAAAGGTACATTTAATTGAGAATTTTTGCAAAGATTAATTCCGGAGAATCAGCTGGTCAATGAAGGTGGCTAATATTAAACAAGACATAAGAGATTGGAAGATAGATGTCAAGGATTGGGAAAGAGCTTAGCAGAGATTTGTGGTACAAGTCTATTAAATTTTCAGTTAAATGATATTATGCTGGAGAAGCCATGAAGAGAAAGCTACATTTAATATTTAATTGGAAATATTGACAATCCTTAATCCAGCTGGTCAACAAAGGCGAATCGTATGAAATAAGAAGAAAAAAAAAAGAGATCGGCTATAGATGTTAAAGATAGAAAAATACTTTGTTTTTTGATCAACCGAATGTCTTTAGATATAAGGAAATCAGACTTCATGATTCAGCGATCTGTTATTATAATATTTTTGTTGATTTCGTGTTATTAGTAAATTATTAGATATTATTCATCTACAGGGAGAATGAAAAGAATAAAAACAGAGACCAAAATATGACAAAAAATCAGACAAAGAGATCTTCGTGATTGTTAAGTAAGAAGGAAACAAACTTGTTTCTGTCCGAGTGAATTTTGAAACTTTTCTAAAAGAATTTATTTACTGGTTGACGATGCAACCAGAGACATTTACGCTCAGAAGGCTGTACATTAATTTAATTTAAGTAACTGCATTCTATAAAATTATCTTTTAGTAGAACAATGGCACCTATAAGGTGATAAACTGTAAATATAAAAATGAAGTATATAAAATTAACATCAAGCCTTTATAGT
Source organism: Argiope aurantia (assembly GCA_026543865.1). NCBI lineage: Eukaryota > Metazoa > Arthropoda > Arachnida > Araneae > Araneidae > Argiope > Argiope aurantia. The sequence goes on from JAPMOR010112000.1 coordinate 310,650, forward strand.
AAATAAAATTAGCATCAAAATACCAAATTAATACATTATACCTTCTTCATCTGATTTTTTATGTAATGTTTACTCTTCTCATATAGTTCTCATTTTTTTTATAGACGTGCTTTTTACGGTGATTCAGTCAGTCATTGAGTCATACCAAATTTACCGAAAAAGTGTTAATGGTTTTGACAGAAAAATATTTTTTATTTTAAAATTATATTTTTTGAATATCTTCGAATTTGTTTAAAAATCATATTAATAGGGAAATTGAAATTTTTCAGGAGACATCAATAATTATTTAAAATGCCCACTAAAAGTACTAATTCTATGAACTGCCTCATGAGAACTTTAAAATACTAATTTTCAATTTTTTTCCATTTAGAATTCGAGTAAATCCCATTTTTGTAAGAATTTAGGTGTACATTAATTTAAATCTCTTTATATTTGATAAGAAACTTATGATATATAACAAAATATGCTAATTTCAGAACAGTAATAAAATATAACGAACGAAAAAAAATCTGAAAGTTTGAGCATAAATTGAAATTTGAACTTGCGTTAGAATCTTATTACAAGTCGTTGAAGAATTGAAGTAACAACACTAGCTATGAGGATTTTAAAAATCGCGGTTTCAAAAGTGAATATAAATATGATTTATATTATCTAATTACACGAATATAGAATTTTGATTTTTTTTATAATTGAACATTTATAATTGACATCTTTTGTCACTCTCTTGATAATCATGTTTTTCATATATTTCGGGAACATTTTTGACACATGTAAAATATCAAACATTCCTATTTTTTTAAATTTTAAAAACATTTTTGTTTTTAACTGATGTAATTTTAAGAGCTTTTTCAATCAATTTTATGTAATAATTCAAAAGTATAAGCATTTTATATCATTAAAAAAATTCCTTTCAAACGTAATAACATACCTTAATGAGGCTAATTTTGGTATTTTTCTTTTTCCGAGGGTCATTGATGAAATTTAAATTATTTTCGCCAACTCGCCAACAACAACAACAAAAAAAAACCGTCAACAATTTGGCGATTTTTTTTACGGTCCTCGGAAACGGAAAAGTACACTTATTTTCTCTAAATTCACTAAATCTAATTATTTCGATTTGAAAATCATTATAACTTTATTATTATTTTTTAATTACAGATTTATGAGTGCATTCATATAAATTAATTTTGCATTAGTTTAAAACTTTAATTTAAATTAAGTACAATGATTTTAATTTAATTTTAAATAGCTTGGTATTTAAATTGACAGATAATAAATAATCGATCCAAATAAAAGCTTTTTTAGTTTCATGACCTTTAATATATTCAAATAGGACATAAAATAAAATAATAAAAACTCCGAAGCCATCTAGGTTTCTTTTTTATGGAATTCGATAACGTGAACTTTTGAGGAGAGCAAACAATGAATTTGCGTTTATTATAGTTATAAAACCACCTCTGGTAATTTGATGTTAAATTTTGCTACGTAAGAAATTTTAGCAGAAAACGATAAGAAATGATATTTATCTGCAACATTAACTTTTTTGCTTTTAGTTTTTAAAGTAGAATTTAAAAAGATCGTAAAATTTTCTATCCAACAATTTGTATATAAATGCATAGCGAAGCAGATGATAATGAACACAAATCTTATAGGATTTTGCATGTTTTTCATTCATAAATCTTCTTGAATTAGATTGCAAAAGGACCAGGAAGATTTTAAAAATAAACTTAGTGTAAAGTTTGCAATGAAATTTTTTTAACTTAATACATTATTAATTAATATTAGACTCATTTTCAATATACGAAAATCATTTAAAAAAAACTTAATCTGCTTTTTGCTACGTAAATTTGTGTGTAGACAAAAAAGTTAATAATAAACTCTATTATATACATTTCATAAAACATTTTTTCACTGTCATAAAGCCTTTTGATTTAATCTGGGGGTGGAATTATTTATATTAAGTTAATCGAAATAATAAGAAGCATAAATAATACAAAATAAAAAAATAAAAATGACATAAACGAAACTGAGCTTTTTAAATTGTGGCCTGGTTTAGATATTGTTAAGCTAACTGAAGTTGCTCTGACTGTTCCAATATTAAATCAAAAACAAAGAAACGCGATGCTATAATGCATAATGTTATATCTAATTTTATTTTTTTAATATTCTTGATGGTACTGGAAAAAAGGTTTTTAATCAATTCGTTATTCGCCACAATTAAGAATGAATTGTCATTACTGCCTTAGGTCCTTCATGTTGCCTTGGTTGAAGGGGCAAATTGAGCATTCTGCTTTCAACCTAATCATTCCATGTCTGCGGTTTGCCATGTCTAAATAGAATGGCAAGGCCAAGGTGCTTCGTGATGCTAAAGTTATTGTGTGGAATGTGTGCATTGCGGTTCACAAAAGAGGTATTGAATCTTATCTCTAAACGTCACCCACTAAGGCACTAGAGTTTACAACCATATTATTAGAGAAGTTACAACAATTTTGACTGTGTGATTTTAGGTTATAGTACTACTTGGGATACTTGTTCACCTATTTTAAGGTCAATTTTATGCACTTGCTTTACTTGTTTGTTTGTACACAATTTTATGCACCTTCCCAAACTGTGCAATGGTTTCAGCCATAGGGTGCGTTATCGAAGTCACGTACCTTATCGAAATAGTTACTTTATAGTTAACTATTACGTTATTAAAGCCCAGCTTATCACAAGTATCAACCAAAAAGAAACTATCTTCATTCCCAAAATTTATATGATCCCTTTTGACAGCCCACTTGTATTCATTCATCTAGATCATAATACTACCACCGTAAATGAGACATATGATACTTGAACCATACTATGGTATACATGGTACCATAGTACAGGCACATGGTATCATGGCATATGGTACAAGCTGATGTGGATCTGAAAACTGAATAATTCACCCATGGTTAGCTATATTTAAGACTGATTTACTTAACCTGATAGTTTGGTTACCTGACTGGTTTACCTGACAGTTGGTCGTCCTCCTACAAAAGAAGAAAACCAGAAATGTTACATATAGGGAAGACGTCATTAAAATTTTAAAGATTAAAGAAAGTAGAGAGATGGCAATATTATGTTACTAAGCGGAAGAAGTCAAATTTACCAGATCGTTAAAATATAAATATTATTAAATTATTTATATATGTCTTAAAGCACTATTCTGACTCATTTTTTAAAAGAGTAAAAATAACGATCCAGACGGAGAGGTTTATATTTCAGCTTTTCTAATCAATTTAATATTGTATTTGGAACAAATACTAAATGGGTAAGTTCTACACTTTGTAGTAGTATAATTTCATTGTCTGTAAGTTTATTGCATGATATTTTGGCAATTTCGCAATTTTTTTTTTGTTTATGTGAGCATTTGAGACGACTGACATGAAAATTCTACACTAGGAAATCTACTATCAATATAATATGAGATAGAATGATCACTTTACTATAGTTGAATTTAATTTTTATAACTTTAGCTTCTCATTTCACTTTTCCATTTTTAAATGCAAATTCATTGTTTAATCATAATCTTCTTTTGTTGGTAGAGAAGGAATATAACTTTTAGACTGAAAAATTTTAATATGAAGTATTGATTTTCTTAAAGAAAAAAAGTTACATTTACAGATGCAGGCATGTTGTGAAAATGTTTCAGGAAATATTTTATTCCATTTATTACCAATAAAAGAGCACAAACTATTCGTATTTTTGTTGCAAGAGAGCTCCATGTAAATGTCCGTGGATAGCCTGAAGGAAGTAGAAATAATTTAGAATCAAATTATTACAAAGATTTCAGCAATAAAAATATCTAAATATTAAAAAATAAATATTTGGGTATTAAACTCTTTTTAATATTTTTTTATAAATACAACTGTTGTCACAATTCATTTGCATAGAATTCTTTAGTACGCTATAATGTTGTAAAAAGAGCATTTTAAATTTTATAACTGTTTTTAGTCATTTAACTATAAATAAAATTTGTTATGTTTTTTCTATTACAAATATTCATCTTAAAATAAAATTAAATTGCCAAATATATTTGTTTGCGTAGTAAGTTCAATTTAAAAAGGTGAATTTTCCAAAACACCATCTGACGAATCAAAATTTTACCATTGGATTTGTTTTTCAATTTAGGATTTAGAAACACGTTCAAATAAATTTAATTATAATGATATATTTATTTAGAAGCATTGAAAATTGTATTTGCTTCACGTTACTTTGTGTTCAAGGCCTAAAACTGCCTATAGTGTTCAAATTTTTATTTTTTGCTTTACTTTAGTCTTTCAAATATTTTGGAATTTTATTGGCAAATAATATCCTTTTAAAATTCTTATTTTATTCAAAGGAAAATTACTTTTAACTTCAGTATTTTTTTCCATTTGCTGTTTACCCAACTGGCGTGAAAAACAAGAAGATTAATTTGAGATCGTGACAGGCTTAGTTTTCTTTTATTTTTAACTAAATTTCTATTCAAATCATTATTTTTTTAAACCAACTACGAAGAAAAGTGCGTTTTTGCTTTCAAAGGGAATTGAATTAATTATTTCAGGCTCCCAATAGATTTTAAAATTCAAGAAGAGAGTCTACCTAGAAGAAATTATTTCTTCCCCACATGCGTTACGAATTGTTTTTCTTTTTGTAGATCTAAAAAAAAATCAGAATAAAATGTTCCGCGGTGTTAATTTTTTAAAAATCAGTTTTGCAGTAAAGTTTTAGAATTCAGTGGGAATTCTACTTGATATTTTTATTTACAATTTTATATTTGACTAAACAAATAATTTAAAAATTTCTTGATATATTTGCTGATTTATCAATTGCTGATATTTTCTGCCAAAAACTATTTAATGTATATTCTATCTAATTTAATGTATAATCTTTACACGTAACAATAGATGATCTGAAAAAAGATTTGAAATTTTCTTGACCGTTATTTATTAGAAAATTTGCCAATGAAAGTCAGTTTCATTTTATACTAGTTGCCTTTGACGAATATTTTGTTCCCCAAAAATATTGGTTGCATTTGATCTCAATTAAATTTCTTATGCATAAATTTATTTTTTAATTTCTCCAAAGAAATTCTAAGTAAGTATCTATTGGTAATCAGCAACATATTCATGTTATTTTAAGTCAGACAATTGTTCTCTTTATTGAGTAAGTGAACTCTTCTAATGACAGTAAGTCGCATGACGTTACTGTACTATTAAAAACGTTAATTTTCCAGCTAATATAATCTTTTATTGCATATTGTTTTCGTGCTACTGTAACTTCACTTTCTTAAGTCTCATTGATACTGCTAAAATAATAGAAATAATTTTTCTACACTAGCTTTCAGTAACGAAAGAAAATTGCGCGTTTCAATATTTGTTGATATAATGGAAACGGTCTGAATTTCATCCTAACAATTAGAAAAACAATATAAAAAGATTATCAAAAATGGTTAAAATGTATGTATAAATTAAAATGCAATTATATTTATGTGCTTAAGAAAAGTTTTTGAATTTTAATGAAGTCTAAAAATCGTTTATATACAATATTATTTCTCACTTACTTTTTAATTTATTAAAATTTTCTATAATATCACGCTTTAAATTTGGTATTGCTTTCAAATTTGAAATTCAACTGAGAAAGTCCATAAAATAGTTTATAAAATTCTTTCAAACATTGCTTTATTTGTAGAATTAAATTTATTTCTTGAATACAACCTGGAAAATTCTATTAAAGACGACAACAAAGTAAAAAATATTTTCTTTTGTATTTGTCAAAACAGAATGAGTTCGTAAAATAGTTCAAAAAATTCTTTTAAACAATTCTTTATTTGCATAATTAAATTTAGTTCTTAAATACAATTTAAAAAAATTATTTTAAAACGAAGATAAGGTAGAGAATATCTAGTTCTTTTGTTAACACTTTGCTTTATTTGTCAAAATACTGAAATGGTAAACAACTAAACTAAATATATGGTCCATGCCAAACAATGAAATTGCAAAATCTGATTAAATAACGCATGAACGAAATGGAAAGTGAATAGATTCCCAATTCAAAAGTTAAAACTGTTTGCGAAGCATAAGATATTTTAATAACTGCATATGGAAAAAATTACATTACGTAAATTAGAAAACATTCTCGAATTTACTTAGCGTTAAATACATTAATCTCCAATTGACGCATTCTTTATATTATAACCTTGATGCATTTTTTTGAAAAGAATTTTTAAAATACATTTTTAGAATTTGGATAGAAAAATAAGAAACAAGAGCACTGTTTTTCTTTGTATTATCAAGTACTTTTTAGAAAAACTAAAGAGTAATGAGCCAAACTACTTTATATTATTTATTTCTGAATTCTCATTTCTTTCTTTTATGTATTTTTATATACATAAAAAAGAAAAAAAACATTAACAGAAATATTAATTTAAATTATATCCGAGCACAATGAATTTTCCTTATTTATTGAATGAAAGGCGAAAGAAATCTTGGATTCTTCTGGAGGGATTTAATTAAAATTTCATAGAAATCTATAAATATGGCACAAAATCAATTTAAATATTAAAGTTATTAAGCAAATGTCATCAATATAAATTGTTATGCTTTCGAATCATAATATCCATAGGCATACAAATGTAGAGATCGTCGGAGATCAACCTTCTGATAAATTTGATATTAAGCTACACTTTTGATGTTAATATCTGCATTAAATTTTGTTCCTCTAGCTCTGCTCATTTTGAAGTTACCTGGCTAATTTATATTCGGACAGCCAAAGAGACAAACTTCCGTTCTATGGATTTTGTTTGAAATTTGATGAAAATCTACAAATTTGGAATAAAGATCATATTTCAAATTTCATCAGCTTAGACGAAAACGTTTTTGATTCATCAAGCTCAACGACGGATAGCTTGATAAATCAAAACGACGGCTTTTGGATTGAGAATTATCTGAAATATGGAGATTCATCAAAATCTCGAGTTTGGATATTTTGATTATTACAATATTTTTTTTATGTACTTCTTATACTGCAAGGAAATAAATATACTAAGAAATTATCATTAAAATATTTAATATTTGTTTTAATAATTAAAAAAAATTCAATTATATTTGTAAAATTTCCGTCTGTTAATTGCATACTTTTTATCAAGCCAAGAAGCAATTAGTACTCATATTATTTATTATTTGAATAATGTCTTTTAAAATAACCCAAATTTATTTTTAGAATATATTAAAACTGAAAAAAGAATTCCTTCTTGAATAAAAATATGAAATGCCGAAGTAAGAATTTCATTTGTTTTATTTTTTAGACTTTTATTTCAATGTTATTACAACAAGATCATAATGAAAATGAAATGGTGTTTCATGCTTTTCATCCAGACTTAGTATCTGTTTATTATTACAAAGAAAATGCTTAATTGGAAGACATATTCATTTTCGTTGACAAATTAGGCTTTTTTATTTCTAATTAGCAGTGCAATAGTTTTGATTAACACTTTTTTACAGATTTAAAGAAAATAATGGTTCAGACTCTAATAATTCCAAATTGTCGACAGCTATCTTTTTTTTTATTAGACAGTTAAGCAGAAGTTTTAAAGACAATGACAAATGCTATTCTTTAAGAAAGAATCGCTATTTATAGAAATAGTAACTAAATATTAATTGCAATAAGAAATTTCTTGTTTCTTTTACCCGTTCGAATAAATTTTATTCGAATAAAATGTACCCTCTTTTTAATTGAAAAATAAAATTTTATGAAAAGAAAAATGCATTTAACCACCTGGAATAAGTAAGTGCAGGGTGTCCCACAAGGTATGCATCGTTTAATGTTTACAGATCTGGATAGAATACGCGTTAAGGCGAGAATTTTGATATATAACATGTGGAATCGAATATGGCGTCATAATCTAATTACTCACATGTTATACATGAAAATACTCATCTTAACGTGTTCTATCCGAATCTGTAAATATTAGACGCTGCCTACCTTATGGGACACTCTATATTACAATCTATAAATCAATACAATTAATTAACACCCTCTTGTTGAAAATTACAAAAAATAATTCAAACAACCATATGTGAAAAAAAATCAATAAATTAAATAATTTTTAGCTTTTGTATATATTTATCATCATTTACACAAAGCAATATCTTAAATCTTGTATATTGTTCATTTAGAACTTCTTGAATTGTAAGCCCTGTAAATCCTATTTTATTGAAACAATTGTCATTTTCTATCCTCCCCGAAAGATGTGAATTTGTCATAGTTTTTAACATAATTTTTAGCCAGCAGTTCTTTGCATGCTTATAAGCTCTTATCTTTCAGCAAATTAAATGAACTTCTAAATAAATTAGTCTTTAAATTTTACTAATATGTTCTGAAATAAATAAAGCAGAAAAAGGTAGTAGATAGACGAATTGAGGGAATTCCGAATAAAAATCTACATTGCCAATATGTTGAATCAATGTCATTGACGTATGTTGAAGGCCGGTATAGCCTGGTTAGTAGAGCGTTGTATTCACGTTCCTTAGGTGCGAGTTCGAACCCTGCTAGCCGAAGATCCCCCGCGTGATCAGGGGGGATCGTTCTCTTATTCATGTATAAATTACGATCTCTGGATGAGTGAATGAAATGCGTGAATGAAGTCCGCCCCGTAAGAAGGGTTGTGACGTGTGTGCAGCTAAGCCGTTCTCTTGGCCCTAGATGGCGCTCGTATAAAAACAAGAGACGCTCCCCCACGGGATTAAAATATTCATCTTCATAATATCGGGCTTGTCTATGGCAAGTGCAATAAGAAATAACACAATAACGTATATTGAATTAATTATAAAGAAGCGAAATGAAACACAAAAAAGCTGTAAGGTTTAAGAAACAGTCGACGATCTATAATTCTTACGGTTTATATTCGACTGTATTCTGTTTGTAGTATTTTGGTGCTACGAATTCATAATTTTTGTTCTTTATTTTCATAGCGTTGATTTTGTTATCACTATATTAAAAAAAATGTGAGTTTTTCCAAAAATTATATGATTAATCGCCTATATAAATTATATTATTATAAAATGGCACAGATGAATTCACAAATATTAAGAAATCATTTAAGGTTAGCATCAATTCATCAGGGCGATAAAAGAAAAGACTCACAGCCCACAGCATTTACCCCCTGCCCCAACTTCAGAACGTCAACAATTACGTAATAAAAGTGATGGTTAGTTATAGTAAAAAGACTTCACAGTATATATGCATACTACTTATTCAACCACCTATCATACACACGATCTTCGTGTTCGCAGAATAATGTCAGATAGTAGACTCTGTATTCTATCAAAAGTGAATAATATTTATCCTTTATCTTTATTGTATTTCTTTATCTTTTTTAACAATGGCAGATAAAGGCATTTTGGGCTTCTAGGAAATGTACATTAAGAGGCAAATATTGAAATAATTTTATCAATTCAATCGCAAATTTTATTGCATTTTTTTATTGAGTTAAAATTCTGAAGTTAAATTTTAAATGAATTTATTTAACTGATTTATTTATTTGCAACATTTTATTAACATTTATTTGATAGCATTAATTTATTTATTATAACTCATGAATGCACTACATCTACTCTTTCATTCAATTATATTTGAGCAAATGCTTGTTATTTAAATGCAGCAATAATTAAGTAAAGTAATGAAAGTATTCATTTTATTCTAAATTCTTTATTTGACAGATAATTAAATTTTACAAATATTTTACAATTCCAAAAATGTGAATATTAAAAATTTAATTGACAGATATTCTAATACTATTTTATAATCAACTTACATGCAATTGCCTTTTAATCCAGTTACTCCAGACATTTGGGCTAGTATACTCAGCCGGAAATTTGTCATTATTCTGAAACTGACAATTATTGGTGCTGAACTTTCCTTTCATAAACCATTGAATTTTATCATGTATTTTTACCAAAAATAAAAACAGCGCTTCTTTTCTCTATTATTACTGCTTGGGAAAACAAACATATAAATAAATAAATATGCTCAAACCAAGTAATTAAGTACCATTAGTCTTTTCAAAGTGTTATAATACTTCATCATGTCATGTAATCGAAAGAAATACAAAACATTCAAATAAATAAATATGTTCAAAGCAAATAATTAAGTATCATTAGTCTTTTTTCAAGGTGTTACAATACTTCCTCATGTCATGTAATTGAAAGAAGTCTAAAACATACAAATAAATAAATATGTTCAAAGCAAATAATTTAGCACCAATAATCTTTTCAAGACGTTACAATACTTCCTCATATCATGTAATCGAAAGAAGTCTAAAACTTACAAATAAATAAATATGTTCAAAGCAAATAATTAAGCACCAATAATCTTTTCAAGGTTTTACAATACAGCCTCAGGTCATGTAATCGAAAGAAGTCTAAAACATACAAATAAATAAATATGTTCAAAGCAAATAATTTAGCACCAATAATCTTTTCAAAGTTTTACAATACTTACTGATATCATGTAATCGAAAGAAGTCTAAAACTTACAAATAAATAAATATGTTCAAAGCAAATAATTAAGCACCAATAATCTTTTCAAGGTGTTACAATACTTCCTCATGTCACGTAATTCTAAAGAAGTCTAAAATTTACAAATAAATAAATATGTTCAAAGCAAATAATTAAGCACCAATAATCTTTGCAAGGTGTTACAATACTTCCTCATGTCATGTAATTCTAAAGAAGTCTAAAATTTACAAATAAATAAATATGTTCAAAGTAAATAATTAAGTATCAATACTCTTTTCAAGGTATTTTGATACTTCCTAATGCCATGTAATCGAAAGAAGTCTGAAACACAATAATCTAGGTTTAACTTGGAAACTAAATTCCCCCCGTCTTAATTTTACTTCTTTTATCATTTCTTATTTTTAAATTTCTTAATGGTTTTTATCAGCTTAATGATGGTTTTTGTTCCTGTGCAACCCTCATTGTTCTTCATATTATTTCCCCCGAGCCGGTGGGAAAGAAATTATTATTATTATTATTTTCTTGTACTAATGTTTCTGCAATAAACAAAGGCTTATTTGCTTTCCTCCAAGGTTCATTGCTGAATAAATTTGCCGAACTTTGTCGCAAAGTGTTTGTCTTTTCTTCTAAAATTAATTAATTTATTTATCTGTATGCATTTATCAATTCACGCTTGGAATGCTGCATTGTCGTATCATTGGGCTTTCACATATTTTCCTTATTATTTCTCGTTAAGAATACGATGTTAAATTGTGATATTTAATTAATTTTTAATTTGGAAGAAAAAAAATTATTTATTTCTTCCATTGAATAAACGTTTGCAAGAATTTTTAATATGTAATCTTCTTTTTCGTTCTTGGATTTATTGTTGTGTAATTTATTTCTTTTGTGATTATTTCTTTCAATTATTTTGTCTGCGATACAATTAATTAAAAACAAGTGCAATTGTTCTACTTTTTCTCACATACCACAATTTCGCGCGTATTTGATATGAAGGTCATATATCAAACATATTAATTGATCTTATTGTGTTTTTGAGTTATTAAGTTTACATATATTCGAAAGAATATTAGAGGCTGTGCTGCAAAGACACAGATCCGTAAGTCTGATGATAAAATCCTATGATATATTTATTCCATCCATCAAACACTGCAGTTTTGAATGATCTAAATTTTATACATGCCGAAACACAAACATATTGATGTCTTTATAAAAGGTTTCATTCAAGATTTTAGACATATATACAGGTTTGGAATAATGACACAATACCCATTTTCAACTGTGTAACTCATTTCTTGTTTGTTTTAACAAATAGATATTAATACAAACATGATTGTTTTCAAATGAAATCGTTATAAAAAGAGGAAATCAATCGAAGCCTTTGGGTAGAACTTTTATAGATTTCAATAATATTTGCTTTACTTTTTTCATATTCAAGAAAGCAAAAGAAACGATAAAACTAATCAATAATATTGATACAAAAATCCTTTAAAGACTCCGCCTTCATGTTTACATCAAAAAGGATTAAAACTTCGTTGTAAACTTCAATAACATTGATTGCTTTATGTTTACACACGAGGACAACAAATTTGTTTTTCAAATATACAGGAGAATTATAAGTATAGAAATATTGAAATCTATTTCAGGAATAATGAAAACGTTTGGGAACCTACAAATAAACAAGTCCCTTTTGCACATTAGAATGACTCCAAATATATAGAATCTTATTGAGTTAAACTTTCTCAAGACCGAAAACCATTCGTCAGAAAAATACCATAATGTACATTTTTTTCTTTTTGTAATCCAAAATATTAAGCAAATATTTTTGTTTTGATGCTGTTTCGCTTTTACAATCAGATGTTAATGCAAACATGTTTTTTCAATTCAAATCGTTGTAAAAAGAGGAAATCGATTGATGTCTTTGAGTAGAACTCATATAGATATATTTAAAGATCTTACAGATCTATTTAGATCTAGATCTTATAGATATATTTTTTATAGATGTATCGACAACTATTATACTGTACAACATGTACAAACACGCTTACATCAATTCAAAACAATTAAAAGATAAAAATATAGATCCATCTTTATATAAAAATTAATTCATATTATGAAAAAGAAAGATTTATTATCTTAAATAAGGAATATAATGCTACCTCATAAAATTTATTATTATGAAATCTTAACGTTTCAATAATTCCCAAACATGATTTTAAAATAAAATTTTAAAGATATTTCTCCTTAAAATTTATTATTTTCAAATTTTGGGCTTCTTTTTATCCAAAATATAGTTAGTAACAGATAGAAAGATAAAAAGAGATAGCCATAAAAAGGACGAATAAAATCAATTGCAAATGAAGATACATCAGGCATGTTACAGATTATATGAAATAAAAGAGCTATGACTGCATAAGTGACATAAAAATGCATCGAAGGAGTTTTAAAAAGAAATACCCCTGACGTTAAAAATGCACTTTATTTAAGCCATTTTTCTAGTGAGAAAAACATTAAAATTATTTAAGAAGAAAGCGTTCAAGGAAAGAGTAAAATCCTATTTCGTAAATGCTTTCAATATTTCACTAGCTAACATTCATTTTTTGAAGATGGATACCTCTTCTAGTATTTACATCGTATTTATCGCAGAAACGGGCACAATAAAATACACACATATATCAAAATTTTAAATCCCAAAACGATCTTCAAACCAAATGGGTGAATAATTACTTTAAGTAAAAAAAAAAAAAAGATTGAATCTATGTTACTGAATTGAATCTATGAAAGAAAATTAGGTCGATGAATATTTCAGGAAATACAAAATTCATCCGATTTCTTTCGCCCTTTAAATGCCTTTTTCATGTATTTTACGAATCCTCTCGGAACACAAAAATTCCTCTCCTTTTATTTTATCGAGCTTTAGAGATCTCATTATAAGATTTGTTTAGCTTGATATCATTAAGAAAACTTTCAATAACAACATTCGTGAATTTATAAAGTTCCTTTTTTAAGCCATATGATTCTTGGAAGGTATTTGGAAGTCCCTGTTGAAGCTATTCAAACAACCAATAAGAGAACACAAATTTCAGACGATAAAATAAATGAAACACTTTATTAATTCTGTTGGTTCAAAATTGTCATAGAGTGGATACGAAATTAAGATAAATTTAAAGTATAACCTTAAGGGAAGAAACTTTTCACCCTTTGATCATAAAATTGCAAGTTAGAAATAATAAGTTTAGCAAAATTTATCCAATGATTTGATTGAAAGAAAGCCAATAAAAATATTTGGATTAAGATATTTTAATTCCTTTATTACTCTAGTAAATTGTGGCAGAAATATTTTTTAAAAACCTAATGGAATTCTGATTTTTCAGAAGTTGCAATTAGAACTTTTAAACGAAAGAATTTAAAATTTAGTGAAAAAAAATACAAAAAGAAAAACATTTTTATTCCATTTTCTTTCAAGTAACTTATCCTGAGAATATGTAAAAAAAAGAAAGAAAATTTAAATATAATTATTAACTAAACGAATTTAATTTGTTTTATAGTAAAAGGTTCGTATTTCTTTATTTTCTTTGAAGCAATTTTAGAAATGTTTTTTTCCTTCATAGTACAAATGTTCCCTACAAGGGATTTGGTATTGGAGAAACTTTCTAGAAATCGAAAAATATATATTAAAAAAATTGAAAAAAATGTATAAAAAGTGAATACATTAAACATGTATCAGCTTTAATTTATATAATTAATTTCTGATGAAAATTCATTATATCTAAGGAAGAAAATTTGTTGGTCTGAAAACTGCACGATAAATGTATATCACATGTCAGATAACGTCTATCTTTCCTTATGAAATTTGGTGGATTTCTAGAATGAATTGGAGTTGTGGATGAGTCTGACATAAATAAATGAAGCATATTTTGGTAGTGAAAGACTACATTTAGAAATGAATAAGTAATATTAGTATATGACAATAATAACATATAGTTTAGCATATTAATTAATGCTAAGCTAAGTTTTACTCGACATTCGTATTTCGTTGTTGTTGGTTCTTATGAAACTTGTCACAGACAAACCCGCTGAATTTAAAAATCAGTGATTTTAAGCCAAGGGTGCCTCTCTTGTTATTTCAGTAGCGCCATCTAGGGCCAGGAGTACGGCAGAGCTACACACATACACACAGCAACCATTTTTACGGAGCAAACTTCATTCATGCATTTCATTCACTCATCCATAGATCATAATTTAGACCTGTATCAGAGAACGATCACCCCCGATCCAGTACCCTCAGTGGTATTACTGTCGACGTGGATGACTTCGTGACCATGACAGATTTATTAGTGCCCCAGCCGCCACACACACACGCAGAGAGAAATTTTTCGGCAGGCGGGGTTCGAGCTCGCAACCCAAGGGACGGGGATCTAATGCCCTACCAACCAGCCCGCAATCGACTTCTAAACTGAAAGAGTGATTAGAAGTTTTATAAATTTTATTTTCGTGATTTTCCATATCGGAATCAAATGATTTTTCGTTTTTATGTAACCCATTTGACCGAAGATGTAAAAAATCCTATGAAATTTTATTTTCCCTTCCTGACATATCCATTAAATATACAAATTATGTAAGTCTAATGAAAAAATTAATGTATTGCGGTATCTAAAATTTTACACGAGATCCTAATAATACACGAATAGAATTATTTAATCTTTTTAACTGAACATTAAAAAAAGTAAGCAATTAGAAAAGAACTGACGTTCTTGTTTAATAGAATAAAATAAACATGCGTATTTTGTATGGAAATCCAGAAGATCTCAGCATACTATTCTAAATTTGGAATATTGTTCAGTTTTCATTCCAATTAATTAAAAGTACAATGGATTCATGATTACACAAGTACTCTTATCTTTGAAAAATAAAGCTATATTAATAGCTGCAATGTTATAAACATCCATCTCGTGGTATTCTGAAAAAAAAAAGCGAATTATAACATTCTAGGATAGATGTTATAACTATTACGATCATTTAAAAATCAATTTTACTGAAATATTTCAGGGTAATACACATTGTACAAAATTATTCGGGTGCACATTATACAATCAAAAGCTAAGAAAAAAACCCTACTGATAATTTTATTTTAGGAAAATTAGATCATACTTGCAGAAACTGCACTATATTTGCTCAGAACTATTGCTGCTGGGATCGGATTAGAGTGCGAAAAATATTCTTTTATCAAGTGCCACTACAAATTAGATTATTTTTTCACTTACACATAAAAAACACACACTTCGAACCATTTATTTTTATTAATGGAATACAAACAAATGCTTTTCCGTCAATGACGTGGCTGCATATCGTCAGCTCACTAGTCTGAACTGGAGTGAAATGAAACTTTTTGATTCTGTGCACGAATACCCCATTTTCTGCTATTGAACAGAAAAACCGAAAATGAATTTAATGACACAGATTGAAAAATTGCTTTACATATACGATAACTCTTCGAATTTTAGGAACGATTGTTCTTGCTACATTTACCTGCTGACGCATTTGTTGGGCGAATTTAATGTAAAATGAACCACCCCCACTCCAAGCAAAATTGTTATGCTATTTTCTTTAAAATATAACACATTTTATATCGCTTGTATTTTGTTTCCTTTAAATTTAAAAACGAGAAAATTACAATCTCATTCGTTTGAAAAAAAATATGTTAAAACAGTGAATTTTTGTGATTGAAAATACAATTCATTCATTTGTTTGATTTGAAAAATATTTATTTAAATTCTGGTTAAATTTTCACTAATTTTAGAAATTTATAGATTGCTTGTGTTATATTTTAATTCTATAAACTATATTTTTAATTTATGCGAATTTCTAAATTGGAAATTGTTTTTTTTATTAGAAAGTAAATGATCTAGCCATAAGACGGACAGGTGTGGTCAGATAATAATGCTGGCAATTTCAAATCTGAAAGTTACAGAACCGAAGATAGTGTACTACTTAGATAGCAGTTGGATGCTTTTAACTTCAGTCCTGGAATGTTTCATAAAGGAATGTTTACTTCAGGTAAGGATTCTTATTTTCATTTAGGTGTGGACAACGTAACTCTAAAAATGCAAAGTTAATTCTATTAGCAAGCTTAGTTAAAGTAAAGAATATTCGTAATTGAATGGGACATGCTTTAAAAATATGTTTTATTAAAAATTGAAAGAAACTTTGACATCATTTCACTTCCAAGAAAAACAAATTCCTTTCCCTATCTTCTTCGTCTACCATTTCTCCTTAAATTGTGTAAACTGTTAAAAGTTAAGATTGGGACAGTTTTACTTTTAACACTTTAATTCAATTTCCACTCAAATCAATGTTTTTATAAATATGTTGCAGAAAAAAAAGCGTTTCAGATGGCATTGAATTAGCTCAGGTTAACATTACATTTTAAGATTCACGAGGAATTCCTTTTTTATTACATGCATCCTTGACTATTTTCTTTTAGTAAATGTAAAAAAAAAAAAATCGGAGGTGATTGTTTTAACAGTACATAATTAATTATTGCATTTGTCATGTAGAAGGATTTAAAAATTTAATAAGATTATTTATTGTTTGATTATTAAACTTTTTCTGTTTATCGAAAAAAAATTGTTAGGGAGAAATTAATTCTATTTGCTCCTTTGACGTTAGGTATATTAATTAAGAATATTTTTTCTTTAAACAGCAAATAAAATTTACAAACTATTTTCAAAGAAATTTTACAAAAAAAAAATTCATTTATCGAAATTCTTTAAAAGCATATCTTTTTTTGCTTTTCTAGACTCTGATAAAAAAAACAACAACCTTCGCTGCAAATTTTAATTTACACAGTATATCCACTCTAACTGTCAGCAAGCAACTAATTTCTATATTGTTAGAAAAAAGCATATAAGTTTGGCTGGAAAAATATTTTAAGTATCGGGAACAATTTTATTTTTTTCAGTCAATAAATACACTTCTGAAAAAAAAGAAGAAAACTTGATGTTTATTCAATTCTTAAATCGTATTTATTAAAACATTCTCGACTTAATTCTTGCAAACATTTAAAGAAAATAGTTTAACATTTCTGAGAAAATATTGTCTCAATTCTGCTGCTCTAAGCATCTCAATTTCAGGCGCCTTTAAACTACTTCAATAACATTCTCAAGAAATATCATTCCCAGATCTGTTGCCTTGAGTAGACATTTGATTGGTAAGTATCCATTGGTAAGATTCCAAAGTATCGAAATCCTATCAATTTTAGATAATGAACAGGGTAACGTTTTAATTCAAAATATTACTGTGATAAAAACATATTATTAAAAAGGACTAGAAGCAGGAGACCATGCAAAAATTTAGAATTAGTACTTTTTAGCAGTTCATTTATAGACTTAAACACCGATAAAAGTAACTCTTTTTTTATTAAACGAATTTTTCCATCTGGAAATAGTATTCTCTTTGGATTAGAAATTAATTAATCAGACGCTATTGAAGGGCGCATTTATAAATATTTAATTTTTAAAGTGAAAATAAATATTTTTTTATTCCTTTGTTATTTTTATACCTATATTTTGAGGATAATAACTTAGCAATATATATTTTTGTATTTTGATAGAATTTGCATTAAATTATCTTTAATAAAGAAGAGTATGTATTTGTGCTTATGCTGGCACACTATAGGATATGACTTTGAATTACCAAATCTCATATTTATGCACTTTGAAGGTTAGAAATGTACTGCTTTTTAAAATTATGATCTTAACTTTTAGTAATTAAAAATTGAGCGAGATATTAGAGTTTTTTCCGTGAAAATATCCCCCCAAAAATTATTTCACAAAACTAATTTTTATATTATTTTAAAATAGAAAACATTATTTTTTTAATGATGCCACTTAAATTATGACGTAAAGTTTCCTGAATTTTGCTATTTTTGTTTTTTTAAAAAAAATCTTGATTATTTTTTAAGAATGTATTTGTACTAAAATTACATTCTTATATTGGAATATAAATTTTTAATTGAGTTTCTTTCTTTTATCGCTATAATTCAATAAAAAAGAATTCTATTTAACATCTGTGTCTGCTTTATATGATGATTAAGAAAGTGAAGTTACAGTATTGCCCAAGGGGGAAGATAGAGGAACCAAAGTGCTAGATATTTAAAAGCGCTATGATATCATAATTGTTGACTCAATTATGATGGTTCATAAGCACAATAAATACAGCATGTGCAAGGCTATTAAAATAATGGGGTTGTAATGTATATCACAATCTGACAAAAATAAAATTTTAAGGAAATAATTATTGTCAACATTATGTATAAGAGGCGTAATGAATTAAACGAAACTAATATACACTACGAACTAGCTAGTCCCAAAGTTTAGTAGCTTAATAATAATCGAAAAGGAGATTAAAAACTGATATTTTGCTATTGAAGAGAAATTGTCTCTTATTCTCGTTTTTTAATCATTTCTTTACACAAGTTACCTCCTGTTTAGTGTCGCTTTTTTATGCGATATTAGAACATTTCTAATGATTTACATGAAAAAGAAGATGCTACCATTATGTATATTTATTAAATAATTAATAAAATATTGATAAAAAATTGTTTGAAAAATTAATATAAATCTCTGATTGTTCGTAAAATTATTTTTATTTCTGATAAAAATTCCAGTTTTGTGTAAACATCCCATGTGGACTGGAAAGGGATTTGTTTTTGTTTTATTTTTGAAATTCTATATTGGCAAATATTAAATGATAAAAACTAAGTACGCGCTCAACAAAACAATATAATATCTGACAACATAAACCAAAGAAGACGAATAAATTCAGAGATAAAAGAAAATTCACCTATCTGAAAAAAAAAAAAAAAAATGGAAAAAATCTTACTACTTTCATGGTGAAAGAACTACTTTCCTCAAACTAATAAAATTTCCCCGAATTCTCTTGGAGTCAAATTCATTAATCCACATCCGCCGAAATCTCTATTTTATTTCTCTTCTTTTTTATTCCGAGAAAAACTCTTTTAGTGGAAAACAAATTTTAAGAATTCCAGAGAGAAGGAACTACTTTGCTTCTTAATATTTTTACGCAGTTCTCAGAAAATTAAAGAATAACAAATGATCAGGTAGATCTGCTTTATTTTAATTATTACGGTATTTTTTTAATTCTTTCTTTTATTCTATTTTATGAATGATTAAACAAATAAATTTCTTTCGGAAATTTTAATTTAAAATTTAATTGTAACTTAACCAGTTTTTAGATTTATTGTCATAACAATTTCGAAATTTTAAACTAACTACAGAATTATAACACCTTATGGTATATAATTCAAAAACGTTAAACTTTTATTTTATAAATGTAACATCATTTATTCAGTAGAATTTTAAGATTGAGAAACTAGTTCAAAACACACATTTTAAGGTATATATGATTTCACAAAATGCTACAGAAAACACGATATACAGGTAATCGTATTTTCATGAAGATTTATCAGTATTAGTAGTAAATAAAGCATACACAAAACAACTTTTTCAAAAATTAATACCAAAGGGGAAATCGTTGGTACACAACTGTAAGAACAGAAAGCGCCAAAGGTAAACATTCAAAATAGGTTACCATAGGCCAACATTCAAAATATGTCACCATAGGTCAATATTTAAAATAAGTTACCATAGGTACACATTTAAAATAGCCACCATAGGTTAACATTAAAAAAAGATTACGTTCAAACACTTGATTCTCCAGACTCGGTTACTGTTTCTTGTCTTGACTCCAACTCCTATTTATAATTCCTATGATTTTAGAACTCAAATCTGAATAGAGATATCATGATGATTCTCGAATATTCCGGATCCTTCCTTTTTGTCACAAAAATCGCCAATTACTTTGCCGGAAAATATTCGCCAAGGACGGGAATCTTAGATCCATCATATATTCACCTTCCTTTAGTTATATAATTTTTTAAAATTAATTTATATTTAGTTTATTATAATTATTATTTATTATAATATTATATTATATTATTATAATATAATATAGTATTATATTATATTATTATAATATAATATAATATAATATAATATTATTTAGTTATATAATATATTATATATTCACCATATCATTTGGCGCGTAATTGATTAAAATATAATAATATAAATTTCAAAAGTTAATTAATAAAAATATATTACTTTAATTGAATTTTTTCATTTTACATGAGTGGTGAATTTAAGAAAAGGATCTTTAAGATTCCATTATAATGACTTCTCTTGTGCGGATATAGTTCACAGTTGTATATATGTTTGCTAATTGAGTTTAAAGGATATTATCAAGCTTTATGTTTCAAGATTATTAAGTTTTCATTTATAATGGTGACATAGAGACAGTCATAATTAAAAAAAAGTATTATTTTGGACTTCTAGAACTTTGGACTTCATAGAATTCTAAAAGGTTAAAATTCATTAAAATTTAGAAGTCAACTTTTTTATGCTTATAATTCTTTTTCTTAGTATGCTTTTTAACATAAATTAAGAATACTCTTTGGGTTCAAAGTTGGAAAAGCTAATCTGAGCCTTTTCTCTAAATCAGAAAATTCGATTTTTGAATTATCTGAAACATTTTTTATATTAGTGGAATTTATTCTTCTTCTCATGTGTTCGAAGAAAAGAACTTGATATTTATAAAAAGAATGATATTTAGTATTAAGGATAATTATGCCAACTAATATCCGAATACTTTGCTTTGACTAAAAATATTAATAATTTCAGATATAATACACTGATTAATGCAGAATGTAAAACATTCATTAAAAATGTGTTTCTTTTAAATTATTGTATCGAAAACTCTTCAAAGGATTCATCAGCATGAATTTAAATCTTGTTTCTTTTGCGAAAGCTTTTGATATGTGAACGAGACTATAATTAAGTTTATCCCTATATGCTTTTTCATACTGTACATCAATGCGCTGCACGTATTGGAAAGCGAAAGCACCGAATGTATTAAAAATACTTTACTTTCGTAAACAATAACATGGACTGTTTTAATTAGTCATTATAAAGGAAGGCTAGAAATTAATTAAAGTTCAAAATTCACTACTACCGCCACAAAAAAAAGAATAAGAATAATTTTTATATTAAAAAATAAATAAAAACTTCTAAAAGTAAAATAATTTAAAATCCATTAAAATCTATCATCAAAAAATTATTTTTGCATTATTTATTAAAAGAATATTAATAAAGAAGTAGTTTAAATTACTTTACTGTACTTGAATAAAAAATATTGAATAAACAAGTCTTTAGAGATTTCTTATAAATGAATAAAGTGTGAATTTTTTTTTGAAATAAAACTAAATGTTCAAAAATATAATTAAACGTGTTAAAAAAATAAACGAATATAATAAATTTAATTAAAAATTTCAGAAGGGCTTATCATGGAACAGATTTAAAAGAAAAAACAAAAATTTATAATATAATTATAAGTATTTTCACATATTATAAAATTCTAAATATTTTTGATTGTTTAAATGCTGATTTAAAATAAGGTTTGAGATCTCTTAGTAGAATTAACAGTAACTGAACGATTTCTATTAAGATTTAATCTTTGAAGTCAATTCGTCATAAATTTGAAATCAGACGAGAAAATGGTTCGCAATTATACTTCAGAAACTGGATGGAACTATGGATAATTTATAAAAAGCTAACAAATGTCTTTGATTGCATAGGTAAAAAAATAAAAAAAAAAATAACGACGAAGAGAATTATCAAATATCATGAAGATTTGATAGTATCTTATAAATAAAAAGAGGATAAATTATATTTAAATTATAAATTCTAAAAAAAGTAGTATTTAATTAAAAAAATATGAGGCTTTGAATAGTGCAAGTAGAAGGAAAAATTAAAAAATAAATTTGCATGTTTCAATTAATCGTTTCCCGCTTTATTTAATACAATGTACGTCTTTAATAAATCATATTTTTTCAAAAATGCCAACTGGAAACTCCATCTAGCACTATATATACAATTAATTTATCTAGCTAAGCTTTATATCTGTAAGTTGCTCATATGACCTTCCTTATCTAAAGTTGAAAGCATTTAAATCATTATATAGGAAATGAAATGGTTGGTCGGTTAAAGAAAGAGCAGTAAATAATATAAAAAATTATGCAACGAATTAAAAAAAATAATTTTACAGACTTACTCTATAATATATTAGTTTTGCCTAGTTAGCGATTGAGACGTAGGAATGGCATGATGTCAGACGAACCTATTTTGATGAGTCATGAAAGGGATATAAATCAATGCTTGAGAGCTTTGTTTGCATTTTGATCCTTATGAACAAGAAATTAAGGACATATTATTATTGAGAAGTAGGCTCTGAATCCAACATTATCATAGTTAATATAATTTATATTAACTATGATTTATATTAAATATATATTACTTTATGAACAAATGATAATATATATGATCATATATATTATCATAGTAAATATCAGTTCATTTCTCTGCGAAAATGCCTTTATTCTATATTTATCTCTCTTGGTTAATGCATTCGCCTATCTGTGGTTTTAAATAGGCCCTGAGCTAGTCAGAGTTACTTATAATATAAACCATGTTTTTATTAACTTTTAATTCGAATTTAGTTTCAACTTATTTCTATGAATGCTCTTGAATTTTTTTGCTTTCTAATTTCTTACTATAGTATAGATTTAAACTTGTTTCTGTTGTTTTGTTTACTTTAGTCTTTAAAATAAACAGTTACAGTTAAATGTACAGTTCAATAAACGGATTAAATAAACATTTTCTTGTGCGCCTTGGATAATTCTGGAAAAAAATAACAGTTAAAAAAATAAAAATAATTCTAAATCTACATTTAAAATTGTGAATTGATGAAAATTTACAACATTCCATGAGATATGAAATTTTGAAATTTTTCTTATATGCAGAACTTAGTTTATATACAGATATTAACTGAATATTTTGAGTAAAGGAATATCTTTTGGATATACAAAATAAAGAAAGTTTTGAACATTGTTAATCTGCATTAGAATGTTTCAAGATTCAAAGACAAGATTCAAAGACCTGAAATATATTTCGTCATAATTTCTGCATTATAAGAACTGAATCAAGGAACAAATGCATTTTACATATTTATGCTAAATAGGAGTCCGAAATTTTCTGCTGTAGCGATACTGTCCATGAATAATTGATGCTCTTTTATGTTGTAATATTTTAATTAATTTTTCTTTATCTTCCTGGTATGTCAAAGATTTATGATTTCGCATTCTTGTGTATTCTCGATGAAAATACTTAATCATTTCAGAAGTTGATTAACAATCAATCAATTAATTTAATTGTATATCTCTCATGGTGCCTAAGGATGAGTTTACGAGAAAAATAGATTTAAAGTTAAATTCGTTTATGATAATGATTTAGAAATTAAAGGTAAAAAAAAAAGAAAATTAGTTAAAATAAAATAATTGCACCTTTTAAAGCATTAATAAAATTGACATTTTAAAAGCTTTTTTATCGAGCATTTTAATAAAGGGGTTTTCTTCTATTTTTGTACCTGAAATATCATGAGTTTTTGAGGCCAAATTTAATAACGTAAGAATTTCATAACCAAAATAATTATATTTTTCTGTATAAAACTTTATTGTTATTTATTATATTAAATATATCTTATTCCTGGAAGAAAACGCCTGAATATTATAATACATAAAATAGTAAAATAATAATAATAATAATAATAATAATAAAATAATAATAACTAAACTAAAAATTGAAATCTGCTATCGCAAATTTCAAGGTATCATGTGAGAACATTTTTTTCGATGAATTGCTTAGAGCTAGAATTTGAAACTTAGAATCGAAACGGAGACTTTTTGCGTTGAAAGTTGACGGTTGTAATTCAGAATCCAAATGGACGCTTTCTGTGTTTGAAGTTGAATGTTGCGATTGAGAATCTGCAATACACTCCATATGTTTATGCTTTCTTCGTTCTCGTTGTAAAGCTATTTTGAGTTCATGCTTGATTCGATCAGCTTCTAATTTTAAATTTTCATCATTCTCTTTTGTTGATTGAAGGTTTTGTCTCTGAAGTTTTGAATGAAGGTTTTGTTCTGGCCTCTGTTTACTCTTTCGTTCCCTTTCTTCTTTTCTTTGCAAGGCTTCATCGGGAGAAAGCTTAGGACACTCCATTTATGATTTATTCATTGCCTACGCGATTTCGAGCTTCAAACCCTCCTAACCAAAACAGCATCATGCTCTTTTTTCGTTCTCGTTTCCGTTTCTTGGCTCCTAATAACGTAAGCAACGTAAATGTGGTATCGTTCGATAGAGGGCATCGAATAGAGTGTATCTCTGTCAGTCGTAAAGAGAGTTTTTTTCAAAAACAAAGTCGAAAATCTCGCACGAAAATTCAAATTTGTACAACTTTGAGAGCCCGTAACTCGCGAATCACTCGGAGTAGCAACGTGAAACTCGTATCGTTAAGCGGTTTTTGGCGAGTACTATCCAACGATACGAGTAAGTGTTATGTAACTTGAATTTGTAAATTTCGAGACCCTATCTAGACCAGAGTTTCGGTAAAAATGTCATTCGACTTTATTCATAGACACGAGTATTTAGACTGGTTGCTCTCGTCTCAACGTCGCACAGAATTCGAGATACAACAACTTCCAATCTGACCGGAAGTTGACGGTATCGACATCCCGAGACCCATAGAAACTCTATGGTATCGATCCGACACTGGTTTGACCAATTTTAAGCAAAATCCATCCTTTGCATGCGCAATGCATCCAAAATTTTTTTTGGAAGGGGGGGTTGGTTAGAGGACCCCCGGGGATACTTCTAAGTGAAAACCCTATGTCTCTAACATATGTAATTTACGAGATATAACGGAAACCATCTGAGCATGCACAGTAGAGGAATCTATGTGGGGGGGGGGATTCTTCTATAGTCTCGTAGGATTACTATGGTGAAAACCCATTGTTTCTAACATATATAGTTTATGAGAGATAACGATCTGCGCATGCGCAGTAGATGACTCCATGGGGGGGGGGTCTTCTATCGCCCCGTAGAATTACTATGGTGAAAACCCCATGTCTCTAACAGGAGGTCTATCTTTTAAAAACGCATCTGCTTTCAAAGAAACATATATAATAATAATGCAATACTAGTAAAAGCAGGTGAAGCAGATGAAGAAGAATATTGCATTTATGCTTTATTCATTGCCTACGCGATTTCGAACTTCAATTATTCGTTGCCTTCAATTATTCAAAACCCCGTAACGAAAACAACATGATGTTCTCACATGATAAAAAAAGGAAAAATATGAAACAACGAAGAGTTTTTTTTCAGTAACTTTTTAAAGTTATTTTTATTTTCAGCATTGTTATTACTAGATTTTTTAAAAATAAATTTACAACATTTAATCAATATTTATTGTATAAGAATACTTGCTGAAAAATCAAATTTAGTTAACAATAAGTAACAGAATAATATTATCAATAATCAATGGTTTTTTAAAGAAATTAGTTAGCACCATCTACATGACAAAGCATGAAATAAATCAACAGTTTTTTTTAATACTGCACACATTACAAAGAGTCTCAAACTAATTTTTATCACAGAAATATTTTTAAAAGGTTAGTGAAGGAATTTATTACTTTCGTATTCAAAAGATTAAAAACAGAACTAAGCTTAAATAAAAGAAGTTTGACAACTGGAAATATTAAATATCTCGACTTGAGTACCTTTCTCCAGTGTCAATATAATCTTTCCATTCGTTGACCCTCAAGAGAAGCTCAAACAATAATTCTGATGAAAAGTCAGAAATTTAAGTGTGCTTTAATCTATCTCTATCGCTTAGTATTTGCACACAGAAACATTTTACATCTGTAAACAATATGAATTTGGAAGATTTTCTGAAATCGTCAGATATTTAAATCTTATTTTATTAAATTCATTGTTCATTTTCTATCCACTTGAAACAATGCACAATCGAAATAGTATTTAGCATTTTTACGGCCAGCTTTCAGCGACAATTCTTTGTATATTTAAAAGCAATTATCTTTCTGCTAATTAAATGAACTTCGGGACTAAGCAATCTTGAAACTTTACTAATACTTCTCGAAACAAAAGATAAAGAAAGAACAGATGTAGACAAGCGAAATGAAGGATTTCAGATTAAGAATTTACAATGTTATTGTATTGAACAAATCCTGTTACAAATAAACTGAGATAATTGCGAATCTACGAAACGCTGAAAAATGGGAATATTGTTGACAGATTCATTAAAGTACATGAAATCGTAGATACTTCTGTTGTGTTTTGGAAATTGAAGTTTTAGCTTTCTTTAGAAAAAGTTGATTTTAGAAATGCTTGCATTAAATTGTGATTAAGAAACAGGGCCACCTGTTTCATTTTCTTAAATTTTGCAAGATGATTATAAAACTGTATTTCTTTCATTAATAGCTGATAAGGATGAGTTTTTTTAGCAGTTATCGTCAGCAATATGTACCGATTTAAATTATAAAAAAATGTACACCATATTTGAAATTGAATGTGAAAGTTCACTTTTAACTTTCTCTTGTAAAATATGTTAATCTAAATTAGGCGGTAATGCTTCTTATTTGACAAAATTATATAAGATTTTCTTAAATTTTTATGAGAAAGATACATGCACAATTTGTATGTTTGGAGAAATAAGTTAAAAGCATTAAGTAAAATATTTAAAGAAACATCATTGTCCGACTCATAAATCTACTTGCATTTAAATCTTCTCAACAATAATAAATTTTCTAATTTTCAAAAGGATTTATTTTAAAATAAAATGTAAAGATAAAATATAAAAAAAAATTGCATTAAAGTATGAAAAACAATGCATGTAAAGGCAATAAAAAATCCTGCCTATAATTCCTTTTAGCATATATAAAATTAAAACTGAAACGCAGTATTTAAAAGGTTTTGTGTAGCGATATATAATAATATAAATGGTTGGCAGAGTTTTCTTGTATCTGTATTCATGACTTTGATGTAGTCAGATTTGTTAGAATCTTACAAATTGTATTTGGCAGTTTGAGTAACCTGTCAGGTTAAGTCAAAGATTATATGTTAACATTATGAACATTTTTTTCGTCTAACAGAGCCCAGAAGAAAAAAATACAGAAAAAAAAGTAAATAAAATTCTTCATCGGCTGAAATCAAGAGAGTTAAATAGTTGTTTATGTAAATATTTATTTAACAATACACTTAAATAGAATCAAGTTTTCTTAGCAAGCTTAGCATCAAATCAACAGTAGGATCAAATAAAACAACGCATTTTTGTATCAATTTCAAAAAAAGCTTAACTAAAAAGGTGCTAAAATGTTAATTAGAGGAGTTTGATTAAATAAATTCATCCGAATATACTGCTGCTTTTTTTCAAAATTTAGAAAACAAATCTGTGAACGGCATACAGTTCTATCTTAATCCTTTATCCAAAACATCCAGTTTTTAATTTCGAACAAGTATTATACATTCATTATGAGACAGCAATGAAGTTCGAACTTTGGAACATATGGGCAGTATTTGTCTACATTGTAAAGCCTGGAACTTTATATTTGAATGGAGTTGCGACAACAACAAAACAAAACAACTCTCATATTTCCATATCTTTAACCATTCTCGCAACTGAACGGTTTTATGGGCATGTTACTAGAAATTTATTAAACACAGAATATTTACAGAAGGTAAAACAGAAATAAGTTATGTACAGTATTTGCAAAAATACAACAATGATAAAAATCTGAAACCGTTTACTAAGGATTTTTTTACTTTGAAATTGGATAGAAAAATTATATGAAGTTATAATAAACAGAAGGATATTATGAATAAAAAAAAACACGAGTTATGAGATTATTCCACTTGTTGTCAGTCACAATTCCACTTGTGACTTGTCAGTTTAACAATTGAATATTGAAAAAATTTGAAATTATTTCTTAAAACATTTCAAGTTTATATGAAACTTTTATTGAATGTATTTTATTAAAATGATTGATTATTCTTTTAATTATTTTAGTCGATAATATAAAAAA
Source organism: Argiope aurantia (assembly GCA_026543865.1). NCBI lineage: Eukaryota > Metazoa > Arthropoda > Arachnida > Araneae > Araneidae > Argiope > Argiope aurantia. The sequence goes on from JAPMOR010112000.1 coordinate 339,243, forward strand.
TACGATTTAGATCAAACATAAGACATTGTTGCTTCAGGTATTGTCGATATGCTTGAAAATAGTTTTAATTAATAAATTACTAAACAAAATCCTATTTATAGTTTAAATTTCCCTCAATGGCTTACAAAATCCTCACTACTATGGATGGATTACAATGATTACATACTCATCAATGAGAATAATTATTCCCAGATGACTTCTTGGAGCTTTCAGAATTAAGTAAAATTGCAGAAGTTGTATTCCTTATGCTACACTGATTATTTCTAACTTGAAAATTGAACTCTTGAGGAGAAAAGAATCGATTTTGAAGCAGTAAAGTCGTGTTCCAAGCCACGTTCAGAATAGCAAACAAATAAACCTTCATATCAAAAGTAAAGGCATGATCATAAAATTCTTTAATAGAAAAGGAATACTTTGCGGCAGAAGTACTAGGGTGGAAACTAATGGTATTCTTTTACTGGGATCAGTTACCCAAAATTAAATTTGAAGCACCTGTTTTCTAATGTGGTACAATAGCATTGGCTGAAAATTACTTAATTTTTGAAATCTTGCAAACATTTAAGTAGTTCTTATTATTAGTTTCTTTCTTCTCATAATATGGTGAGCATTAGATTCACTGAAAAAAAGCTTATAACTTGCTTGATCGGATATTTTATATATAAAAAAGCATAACATTTCTGCAATTGTAATTTGGCTGTTATGATATATGCATAATAGTTATGCACTGTCTCAACAGATTTGTATTTTCAATTGATTGTTAATAGGGCATATCAAACATGTATTTGTTTCTTTTGCGTCAATTAATTTTCAGATTTTATCAAATAATTATACCAATATAATCAAATCTATATATGAGTTTAAATGTAAAAAATTAATCATTACTACACCCCACGGCAAATGCATTTATTTTATTTTATAATCAGATGATTAATCTCTTTTATGATATTTTTATTTAATCTAATCCATGTGAAACACAAAGAACACTTAAAAAAAGTATATAAAAAATATTTCGGATTTTTATTTAATAGTGTAGTTACAGATCGTCTCATCAAAAACTTTGTTATTTACTTTTTTTCATACAAAATATACAAAGTAGAATAAACATATCAAAATTCGAATTCGAGATTTTGTCGACTTGAGACATTCCAGACTTCCAAGAATCCGAAAAACATATTTCAGGAACTGAATCTTTTTGTCTGAGAGCATGATAAGTTAAAAACGTTTTGAGCTAGACGGTTTAAAATCTTTACGTTGAATCAACTCACCAAATTTGATTTGACGATTTGGCAATGTTTCAAATTCGGAATGAAATCCTTTCTGAGAAAATCTATATATCCAGATGTCGAGTACAAAGGAACCCATAAACAACTAGACTAGTAAAATTTAGTACATATGTTTAGCATCAAGCACATATTTTCTTATCAAGTTTTGAACAGAATCTATAAAAAGTTTGAGCGTCTGTTAGTTTATACTTTAATATACATATAAACGTGATAGCGTAAAAGCGCCATGTCTTAAATAAATGAAATTTGATAGAGAATTTCTGAATATAGTTGTAGTTACATATAAAATTTTGCCTCTAAAAAGATTCTAGTTAATAGGGTATTTGTAAAATACGATCGATTTATCGCTCCTCTAAAAAATCACAGGTATTCACATACTAATGATCTTCTTGCAATCATTGTTTGCCAATCACATGCAGCGAGCACTAAAATTGGTAATTTTATCATTTAATTCACAAGTACTAATTTTCTTTATAATGGTTGAGTCTAATTCCAAGCCTACTCAGTTTCTGACTGAGCATGGAAACTTTAAAGCATATTTAAAACGCTCCAGTTTGTCGCGACTGACTAGTGCTCATGCTACAGTGACGCTCACCAGGATGCCAAGCATTTGATATTTGAATATACCAAATTTATTCCCGAAAGACGTAAATTTAAGAATCACCTACTAAGGAAAAATAAAGATTGGCCTCCTCATTAATCTGCCTTTGTACAGAGTAAATCATCTTTCATTTCCTTTTGTACATATATTAATAGTATTTTCTCCGGTATTATTTAGATTTTCTGTTTATTTGCCTACATATATTTGCATATATACTTTTATGATTTTGTATTTGTATTTTTAATATTTTATTTTTATTTGATCATGCTTCTTCTATTGTATTATATCATTTACTGCATGTTTCTGTTAGTATGTGAGTAATTTTGTTCTATTTTTTGTTTCTATTTGTGTATTTTCCGGTTTCCCCAATTTTTCTTTGCATTTGTGTCTGCGTTCTTATATTTGAAGTCTATTCAACGATCAATTGTGTTCTGAATGATAATTCTAAGCCTTGTGGTATACTTGTTGGCACCAAATAAGTTTATACATCGAGAATCAAAAGAAAAAAAAACAGTACAATGCACACACATTTTGCATTCGGGACCCTCAAAAATACAAATCTGAACACTCGTGGCGCCTCAATAAGAGGATCAACAAGGAAGACGGTTATAAATCGTTATCATAGAGCATGAAAGGAAATTCCTGGGAAACCAGTCTTTTGGCACCAAGTACGAAATAAACACAATACTCCTTTTAAGGTATATGACTACGTCCGGGAAGAATTTTTTGAAAAACATTCAAAAATAGTTATATTTTTGAATATTTGCATAAAAAAAAGATTTAAAAATCAACACTGAAATCGAAACATACCAATTAAAGGCAAATTTATAAAAAAAATTGAAAGAAGAGTCCTTTTTTTGGCTAAAAAGAAGAATAAAGCAAGAATATTGTAGTTTAGAAGTTTATCATATGATTTACTTAAAAGTTTGCAGACAGTTTAATAAATAAATATATTATCCAATTCCTAAATCAAAAAAAGTCATATTACTATCCATTTTTTAACTATTGAGGTTCGACTGTTTAAATAACAGGAAATTTCCAACTTTCTTTCACATTGTGAAGCACCAAAACAACTATAAAATATTTCTAATTTAATAGATTATTTATTCCTTAATTCAAGAATTGAAAAATATATTGAAAAACTATTACACCAAATTACAATAAATATGCATTAGATTTTAATTCATGAGGTTTTTCGTAAGAAAATTAGATCAAAGATTTAAATTTGAGAAAATAGCATCTGATGATGCAAAATAATATTAAAATGTATGTAAATGCAAATATAAAAATCAATGTAATTTTCCAAAAAAAAGAAACAAAATTCTAAATGTATTATAAAGAAACCTGCTCAACTATTAAGAATATTAAATAAAAAGGAATTTCCTAATTTCGAAAAAATATCGACTTTTCAACTTAGTCATTTGTTTCGTTTCTTTTTAAAAAGAAAAACTTTATTTATAAAATTTTATTGCCAATGGTTACATTAAAAAGTCAAATAAGCTGCTTTATTTTAGAGAAGGAAGTATGCTGACCTAGATTTAAAATCACGCATTTCCATATTTTATTGCACTCATTTACTCTTCCCTTTATCTGTTTCCCTTCCTTCGTTTAATTAAGCCTTCCGATTCAAGTTTTAAATTAAAATCCGTATTCCTCCTACAAAATGGTCTATTAATTTGGAGATAAGAATCAATTTCGATAAAAACTACAAATAAAAACTAATTGCTGATAAAGTCGCCTAAGTAATGTAGAAGAACATTTTTAGATTGCATATGAAATGAAAATTGAAACTCTCTATGAATAAAAAATCAGTATAAGTAAAAAGAACGTTTATCGGACATGTTTTTAGACGGAATACTCTTCGGATAAGATCTTATTATGAATAAGAACTATTTCTATTAAAAAAATCATTAAAATTATTATGCAAGATGTATTATGTGTTAAACGCATTAGTAAAATGTTATTTCAAGGTCTCAAGCAACTATTTATTTTATGAAAGGGGAAACAAATCCAGTTCCTTAATCTTTATCATAATTTTATGTTATTTTTGTTACTGAATGTGAATATACACTGAAACTTTAAATCCTAAGGCGAACTTGAAAACTAATGCATTTATAATTACATCACGTATAAAAAAGAAGATAAGCTAGATTTATGCCATTTATGTTGATGGACTTGTTAGGAATTATTCTATCCTTCACATTTGATTTGCTTTTAAAAAATATTTTAAGTATACTTTACGAATCGATTGAGAACACAATTTTACTACCATCTTTATCAAATATTGCACATATATCATCATAAATAATCATTGTCTGGTCAGATGCCATAAAATAACTTTCAATAAAAGGAACGATTTTATAGCTCTCATTCCAAGAACACTATAATTCGCTGCAATTCTCTGAGATATGCTTGGAAGCCTTTTCAGAAATTAGTCTAATAACTGATAAGGGACCACAGAATTTAATGATAGAACAAATAGTTGTCTTTATTCATCCTGATGGTCCCAAATGGATGTAGAATAGCTTCGAATTTAATATAATCTCAAAGTATTGCCTTTAAGGATTTTTGAGAAATTCTTACTTTTTCTCGATAAGTTTACAAGTTATCAATATTAAATTTAATACTATTTATTATTTGATTTGTTTGAAAAGATGTTAATAAGAAGTTTGAGATAAGATATTCTTATTCATTTTTTAAATAAATAAATTGACATAAGTAATATTACCTATTTAAGCCTGAAGGTATTTTGTTTTAGGAACTTATAATTAGATCATTTGAAAAAATAATGAATTAGAATAAGGGAAAAATTTGTAAAAGTATACGTTCCCTCCTTTCAGCAAGGAATATTGATTTCTCGGAATAGTAAGAAAAAAAAATAAAATTATTATTATAAATGATATTTTTTTTAGAAAAGGCTCTTGAGTGGATTTTTGGGCTTTTGCTATATAACTACGATGTTATGAGTAACATAAAATTTTTGTAAATATATTTAAAGACTTTTTTAAGTGATTTTATGTGTGTGTGTGAGCATCTAGCAAGAGAATTGATTTCTTAAAGTATATTCTCAAATTCTATATAAAATTTATATAATTATCATGAGGATATATGTATGAATCTTTAGATACAGAAATTTATTAATTAGTTAGTTTAATTACAGCATTCTTAATTAATTTTTGAAGCAATTCACCTTTTCCTAGTTTATTATTAATAAAAGCGAGTATATGCATCTGTATATATGTTTATTTGACTCTCTTAGTACTCTTTAGAACAATTCAGTTAGAACAGAGAAGTTAGAAAATTTATATAATTATCATGAGGATATATGCATTAGTTTTTGCAGAAATTCACTTATTTTATTATTAATAAAATAGGTTATTTCCTAATTTATTATTAATAAAAGCTAATATATACATTCTGTATATGTTTATTTGACTTTCGTAGTACTCTTTAGAACAGATCATTGTTTGAAAACTTTGCATTTGGCACAAATATAATTTAGATCTTTAGAATTCAGTTTTTGAAATTTCAACTTATTGAAGATCGAGTTAAATTTTTACGTTTTACATCGGTAATTTCGTAAATTTATTGTACAAAAATTCCACCAACATTATTTTAAAATTCAACTCACATATCTTTAGAGGATTTAATTTTCTGGCAACACAATTTTATTTCAAAGGGGTAACAAAATTTAAAAATCTTTTGGTATAGAATTTGTAATAAAAAATCTCATTGCTCTTATAAGGATCAAAATGTTTTTATTGCTCCTACAACTAAATTGTAGCTTCACTTTTAAACTAAAAATTGAAATATAATCATATTTTTTTTAATAAGTTTTGTGACAAATTCCTCTTTTTATTATATTAATTAGTTTTCTTCTGGAATTCATAAGTTAAGTTCTTTAAGATATTACACATATAACGGAAAATAATAGGGAGACAAATTATTGTAGTAAATATTTTTCCGTATGCTTCAATATATTTAATTAATGCTTGCATGCCTTTTCAGCAATGAAATTAAATAATTTGGCATTTCAATTTAGAATTAAATTATTAAGAAAAGTAACAAGTTTGCGTTATGAAAGGAGCAGGATTTTAAAACAGTGTGATTGTAATATCTGTCACACTAATTTGCTTTTATTATTTTATATATAGATGAAAATTGTGATTTTTTTATTTATTTCAATCTGATAAAATGTAAATGAAAACATGCAATATTAAAAAAGAGATGTACTAATTCATAATTCTTAATCTTTAATACTCCATTAATAGTGATTACTAAAATCAATTTTCTCTCAGTGTCAATATCACGTGATGTTATATATTTGGAGTGAAAATTTGATTAAACTGATCAATTATTTGACAATAAATTTCAGAAGATAATACAAAAACACTTGTGTCGAGAACTCACTATTTTGAAATTGCAAAATTTCAAAATGCTCACTTGGGTGAAAAATCAGTTATAATAATATTGCATCTTTGCATGCATGAAACGATTAAATTAAATAAAAAGAAATCACTATTTTCAAGCTCTCTTATTTTTGAAAAATAAAATAAAAATATTTGTTACAAAGAAATAAAACAAATTTTTTTGAAATGTTAGCATAAACTGAGTAACAGATACTCTAGGGCATATTTTTACTTATTTGGCAATTCGTGTTTTTAGATTGAAACAATTAAATCGAAATGAGCATAGCTGATGAGGCAAGATTAGGGAAAATTCATAGAGCAAAAATTAAAAAAAAATGAGTCACTCGTGCGTAAACTAGCAATTTTGCGAGTCAGACTCAAGTATAAAAGACAATAAAAATGAGTTTTTCCTCTCAAGTGGCCTTGAAAATTCGATTCGGTTTTCAAAAAAAGTCCTCGGATTATTTATTTTCATACTCGCATTTCCACATGAAATGCAAACAGATGCTATTTTCACTCGTGCACTGGATAAATATCGTCTGCTCAGGGGTCTGAACTTCATTGGATTGAAAAAAAGATATACTTCGTTCTTACGTTTCGAAACATTTGGTTTCCAGTTCATGGAAGAAACCTCATAAGCGCATTCAACGACATGAACTGAAGAACTACTTTTCACATAAGGTATTTTTTTCGAAATGACTGATTTCATTCGATTTGCTTGATTTTGTATTCTGTGGCACTGTTTTTTGCCATTGTAAATAACGTAAATTTGGAGTTATTTTCCAGTTTAAAGCACAACATGTTTCTCGTTATTTATAGTTATTTCTTTAATATAAAACCATTTGGAATAGTTTCGCCCGCTCTTCTAGGTGCACTTATGTGTTATTGGCCTCATGACATTGGAGAATAATAGTTACGGAAGAACCTATCAGAGTGCAATATTTGGTGATAAATTTCTGCGATGCAAAAGTATAGAAAAATGACCGAGAGACGAATGAGTAGTTTGGACACTTTTTTCCGATCGACTGAAAACAAAATTTCGTTCCAAAATTGATTCGAATTTATATTTTAGGTATTGCCGGCATCCTGGCATTAGGCAAGTGCGTCTTCCAGATGATCTGGGTGCCCTAGGTTCGAGTCCCGATTCGCACAGGGCTGTTCTTCTTCTGAGTTCAATCTATGAGGTGTGTGAATATACCCCCCCCCTTATAAAAGGGTGTAATGCAAGCGAATGTGACTCTTGAAATAGCTAAGTCGAACTCTTAGACCTAGTTGGCGTCACTGAAAAAACAAGGGACTCTGACTCGGCTTAAATCGCTTGCAGATAACTCTCAGCGGGCTTGTAAAGTGCCATAAGTCACAACAAAACTTTAGATGTTAAAACTATGTACTCTATCTGGCTCTATTCATTTTCAATTACTGTTTGAAGATTATACAGCCGGACAGATAGATTTCCTCTGAATGTATTTCGCTCAAAATTTAATAGAAATCAACATATTTAGTGTAAAAACCACATACCAAATTTCATTTATCTAACCTTGACTGCTCTTTAGTTATCATGCTCATTGATAGGCATAGTTTCAAAAATATGTCTTTCGGATTTCATGGAGGTTTTATGCATGGAGTTTTTAAAAAACTTCTAGTTCAAATTTTCATGATTACAATTTTTATGATTCCTTTTGTATATTTCATATACAAGATAATAAAATAGGAAAATTTTATATATATGGTATTTGAATTTGAGATGCTTCGAAAGAAAATGGTTTCATTGAATCATTTGTAATAAGAATTTTTTAACCTGTTTTCCACCGAAGTGTTATAACTATATAAATTTTATTGATATGCTAATTTGTTATGCTAGTATCAAGTTAAAAGAATTGATTATTAGTTAATGGAAATGTCTACATTTATTTATATCACAATTTTTCTTTTCAAATACTAGCCACCTTCGGACAGCATCTTGACTGTTAGTAAAATATTCGCTTCTGAGCAGAAGCCTGATCTGCGTCAAAACTTGATTTCAAGAAGAACCTGTTCTTTAAACAGGTTTGGGGCATTTTAAATCAACAACAGACTGTAAAGTATTCTTCTGATGTCCTATCACGGAAATTTGGAAATGAGAAAACTGGCTCGGATATCATCCTCGTCATCTGATTACGAATCCAAAAACGAAATTCGAATCCAAAACGTTCTCATCATGATTCTAAATGAGCCATTATTTAAACTATAAAAGCAAACGTAATTAGTCTCTTGATAGTCTAAAAATTTATAAGTGTGGATATTTTATTTGTGGATATTTTGATTAAGGAATATTATATTGTTTTCTTTGCGTTTAATACTAGATTAAATATTTTATTTTTGTACAATTATTTAACGACATATTTAATATTTATGAAAATAAAATTTCGTAATCCATTTTTTTAATCATTTCGAAACATTTTGCAAGACTTAGCTTACTTTTGTATTCTTGATATCAGTTAATTCATTGATTAAATTAAAATTTTATTTCTTGAGAGTGGCACTACTTCGTAAGTAATTTAAATAATACACACACATGATATTCCCGTAATACTATGAATTCACATTTAACACGCTTTCGCTTAACATGAATTCGAATAAGACAATAGGAAAATTGTACGTGTTCTCATGCTGACTGATAAACAATCGCATATTATGCTAATTTTTTTTAAATCATTTTTTAGCTTTTTCATTTTACTTTTTTGTACATGACGTAAACAAAAAAAAGTAGAGCTACAAAATTTCAAAAAACTATTACAAGAATATTTTATATTGAAACTTGAAATTTGAAAAAATTAGCCGAATGTTTAAATATTTATTATCAGGAGTGGAGAAAAATCCAAGGTGAAATGTTAGCAGTAACAATGGAAACGATTTAAGCCTTACTTCAACAAAAATTATCCTCTCCTTTATATTGTAAAATATGCTTAAAATATGTTTTTTAATAATTGATTAAAAATTGAAAAAAATATACTGCAAAAATTGGTATCATTTGAAAATATCCAATTTTTTGTTTTTATGATAATGTTAAAATCATTTTAATGTTGTATTAGTTCCAGAAATTATCAAGAAAAAAAATCGTCAAAATTTACACAACTTTTTATTAAATTCCTAGTAAAAAAAATTAAAAGAATGTCCCTGAGGTGCACATTTACGCAGTTCAAAGAAAACTTGTATCAATTTTGGCGACCCTAGTTCAAACCATTTGGTTTGTAAAGCTCAAATATACACATACATTCATGTACACACGCATATTCTTGTTTATTATTATTAGAAATAAAGGGGACGTCCAGCCGATTGCCAAAGTGGTAGAATGCGAATTTAATTTATACCTTTCTGGTTTTAATTTACTTAATAAAATAATATTTATTAATGCTAGTAATCTTAATTTAACCATGTTAAGGTTTTATCTAATATAATGATCTACATTTTTCTTATAAATTAGATAAGAGTTTAATGCTTCTTTAGTCATTCTTTTCATGGAATGAGAACTCATGAACATAAATTGTTATGAAATTTGATGTTGAAAGCAAGAATGAGTTTGCTTTTATTGCAGTTATAAAACCGCCTGATGTAATTTTATGCTGGAGTGTTCATTACTTGGGAAACGATAAAATCTAGTATTTATTTGCAAGATAAATTTTTGTCTCTTATACATAAAAGTCGGATTTAAAAGGTTAATATAAACAAGACTGAAATTTATTACAATCTGCTCCGAAATAAATGGCTAACTTTGGCACATTTGCTAATGATCGTTGTTCTAATATAGTTTTTATTCGTTTACTGCAAGACAAATGCTGTTTATTTTCTAGCAAGAAAACTGTTTGCAGTATTAAAAAAATATTTAAAAAAATTACGATTTTTATTTAACAGAGTTATTATTAATTATCGTAGTTTTATTATTTTTTTATTATGCAGTTCTTCAGATTAAAAAAAAAAACAACTGAACACATTGTCTTCGAATATGCATAAGTGACAAGAATGCGCTTTTAAGCCAAACGCTCTCTTGGAGGCAAATGGAATTCTGCTATTTTTTTTAATAGTCATCTTTGACGACTAGTTGGTTCATCGGAATTTTAGTATTTCTAAAAAATTGAATTGAATATTTCCTTCAACTATTTTCCCCAAAAATATTTTTAAATTACAAATTTTTATAGACGCATAATTTATTCTATTTTAGAAAATTTCATTGTTTTATCCATTGTGCTAAACATTTCTCTAATTTTCTGTCTTTTTTTATACATAAAATTATTTACAAGAAAGAGCAGGAGTGTTTAAAAATAGAACTATTTAGAAATATTTAGATATCGCTTGATTCCCAAGTTTAATATTAACTGTTTATAATAAAAATTATAAAAAAAATCATTAGGCGCATACTTTATCCTGAAACTTACTCGGCAAAGAAAAATAAGTCGAATCTTTTTTATCTTGATTATCAAAATTTAGAAAATGTCAGGATGAATTATTAGATGCTATTATGAAATGAGGTGCATTTCACATAAGCAATAAAATATATTGTTCTCAAACAGTCGTAAATTACTTTTAAAAATTAAATAAAACAGAAGAAAAATAGTTTTGGAAATCAACACGAATAAACGACAAAATTTCGCTTAATTTTTAATTAATTATCTAACTACAAGTTGAAAAATATTACTCTGACATGCGTATGTATTCTCGACCTTTAAAGCATATAAATGCATACTTTGACAACTCTACGTCAAACGGTCTGATTGCAGAGTAACAACACAGAGACATACTCACAATCATCTTTATTATTAGTACGGAAGTATAACGTTTGATGACTAACCAATTCGCAGGAATATTGGCCGTGTTTAATTTTAGTTATATCTTTTATATAAAATTTGATATGCATATCTTCCCCGAAAAGGCATTTTCAAATAACTTGTTTATGATAGACATTAAAGTTGAGTTATTTTGATATCCTTCGATCATTTTTGTTTATTGTGAAAAAAATATTGGATTCGAATTCTGTAAGGACAAAGAAACAAAACATAATTGCATAATTCATCATTTAATTGCTCACTGCATTCCGCAGTACTTTAACTTCACTTTCTTATTTTTCACCTAAATTGTTTAAAAGTAAACAAATTTTTCTACTTCATATTCTTGCAGTAGAAATAAATAAAACGATTAGATATTTTAGAAAACGATAAACGATATTTGATTCCAATTTTATTCCTGATTTACAATACTGATCACAACTCTCCCTATGAAATTTAATTTATCAGTTTCTGCGTTTTTAAATAATAGTGCTCAAATTATCGCTAATGTACATTTTGAACGATAGTGACCCTTTTAATCGATTTGACTTAAAATATAACACACTTGGTGAAACTCTATATCAAATTATATCACTCTAGGAAATAGTGTAATAGTGTTAGTATAATAATATATGCACAGACAGACAGGCAAGCAGACTTTAATTTTATGCAATTAGTCCAAAATTTGGCAGAAATCTTCACATTTGGTGCTAGTAATATATTGAATGTTTTTTTTTAATCATCTAGTTCACAGACAGACAGATATAATATTTGGAGTTCATCAACGTTTTCAATATGGTAAAATACTTTGCAACAACGCTAAGCGTTCACTTAAAAATTATGTTGGGACATGATAATGAGAACTTGTTCAGATTAAATTCTTTTTCCAAAATTTTATTTTAGGTTCAAACGGAACAATTATTGTTCTAAAAAAATCTGCTAAAATGCTTGCTTGATTTCTATACTATCCTGGAAATTGTTCTCTCAATCATCGCATTATATAATTGAGTCAGTAATGCGAGGCAATTAATATGTAGGCAGAATTACCCTGCATATAATTTTCTGTCTAGACTGACAATTTTAAATGCAATGAACAACAGATTAAAAAAATCATTACTATTTGATAATTCTGAGAAATTAAATACTATTAATCAATTCATAGCGAATTGTTTCTTTATTAAATTCTTGTAAATGCAGCATTTTATACAAATTAATGAGAATGCGTCTTCAATTATACATATAAAATAAAGCGATGAATAAATATGAGATGAAAGTGATACTCATTATGGCTTTAAATATAATAATTTCAATTACAAGTAATTAATTAATGAAACTAAAAGTTATTATTTGACAATTAAGAAAAATTAAATTTTTTATGTTATTTATAAAATTGTAGTGAATTGCTATTTATTCAGCAAATTTCTTAAAATAGAATATTGATCATTATATTCTAATTACCAAGAGATTATTTGTCAAAATATTTGAAATAAAATCATGGTGATTAGAGTTAATATAGGAGAATAATTATATATATATTATTGCATTAATATAAGAAGAATTTCTTATGAAATGCAATTTAATTAAGGTTAAGCCTTATCACTGAACTAATTTTTTTTTCACATTCAAGATTTAAAATAAACTAACATATTAAACTTCTTCAACTCTGAAAGATCAAAACAAATTTATCTAAATATTATCTTGAAATTTTGCTGGCGAAAATGCTTTCTTATTTCTAATTTAATATCGGATTAAAGGTTTATGGATCTTCACTATTTGTCTCCATTCTGTTATTTTATCTCATGCTGCATAACGTAAAAAGAAGAAAGTTTTAAGTTCATGGCAGATTTAACTGAATTTTAACTGAAATCCTTATTATTTAAAATATATCTAGAGGAAAACACGCTTTTCATCTCAGAGGAAATTGAATTAGTTCATATTTCCATTAGATTTCAGCATTAAAGAGATAAGACTTCTTAGAAGAAACTTTATTCCCATCCCAAGTATTAAGGATATCATTTTCATCACGTAGATCTAAGAAGATGAAAGAAATTAATTTTATTATGTGAAATTATTTACTTTGTTTGTTCCTCTGAATAGTTTTGGAATTAAGTTGAAAATTTCTTATAGTTCATTAAATTTTTATGTTTGCAAAATAAATTTCTCAAGGAATCTTTTTATTACATTTAGATTAATTTTCCTATTTAACAGAAGAAATTATGAACAATGATGTTTTTTATGCTGTTAAGAATTATTTGTTAAATAATATATTTGTCTAAAGATTATTCCTTCTGGAAAATAATTATTTTGCAGAACAACTGAAAGGAAAGAAAACAGTATTAATTATAATTAATACTATTTTCTTGTGAACCATACAAGTAAATATGTTCAAAATGAGGTTGTTGATCAATGCTTGTGACAAGAAATTCAATATTTTTAACAAAAAGGATTTTAAACCATAGTTATTCCAGGAAAGTAGTTGACGACTTCGAAACGACAGGGAATATCTAAAAATATATATAATTATATAATCATGGTTCCCTCAAAATAGTAATTTTAAACATCAGATTATGATAGAGCTTTGTTATTTTGCTATTTAAACTTTGTTATTTGAGCTCTGTTATTTCAAGAGAATTCCTTAATAGAGTAAAATAAGAGAATCATTTAATAGAGTAAAACCATATGACTTCATGATGAAATGAAAAATGTAACATTATTTACGTCTTTTTCATCTTCTCATGCGATGATGTTAATCCATTAAGCTATTTCTTTCATGAAATGCACAACTGATTTCAATAATAAACTGCTGCTGCGTGTTTTGTGTTATTAGAATTCGTCAACCGCATGTTGGATGGGAAAAAATTGTTTATTGTAATACTCAATTTCTTAAAGGTATTTGTTTACATATTTAAAAAACTTTGATCGAATAAAAGGAGAATGCATAAGCTCATTATGGCATAAGTAGTTTGAAAAAAAATAATCATAACCAAAAAAAGTTTAAAATACAATTTTACTAGTGTACCGATCAGTAAAGCTTTTATTTATTTTAATTATACTCTACATTGCAATCTTTAGGTATATTGCTTCTCAAACACAAGACCAGATGGCGGCAGTAGCAAAAAGTCAAAATTTTATTTAATTAATATTTAAATGATGATTAAATTCTACAAATATTGAAATAGTGTAACGCATTTAAAATTAATGAAGATCAGAAGATTTCAGCCCTCTAGCACATTTGAAAATGAATATGAAACGATTTTAATGCTACTTGTTCCTAAACATGAAAAGAGTCAAATTAAAGAAAAGTTTTAAGAAGACAGAGCCTTCCTTCCTTTGAAAGTTTTTGTACGTTATCAGAAATAATGCAGGTTGTATTGCTGGCCACTTTTAGCAACTCGTTGGCTCGCTGGATTTATCGTTAGTTATTAATTTAAACTAAAATCTCTTAAATAGAAATTGGATTAGATAAGAGATATATTTTGAGCAAGATACTTGGAAAAATTATTTTCTAATATGAGATAATGATAGATATTTAGGCTCTATGATAGCTGTATACAGATCAAAATAACAAAAATGTAACCATCGTTCTTTTGAAATATTTTTCTTTATGTGCGAGTGTAAAATAAATATTCTAAACATTTCTTTACTCCAAGTTAATTGTAATTTAATGACACGAATTGTAATTTTGTTTGCTGTGTAGCTCTGAAAATGTCGTTAAAAATAAATTGACAATTTTCTTTTGAGCCTTGTTTTTTAGATATAAACCAAAGGAAAATAACAAAGGAGAAACCAAATGTTTAACTAATTGAATAAATTCAAGCGTTTGTAAAAGATCGGAATTTTAAAATTATTTTCATACCGAAATCGCATTTTTCCTTAAAATAATAACTGACATATTTTTTTTCCAAATTAATTTGAGGAATGTCGGCATTTCAAAATCTTTATATCATTTCTTTTATTCTGGTAAATATTTTTCGGATTTAAAGAAATGTGTTTGATGGTTTTAAAGTCGTTTTAAGAAACAAAGACAGAAATCAAGCTTTATTTCAGGTTTTATCTTTCTTTAAATTTGTTTTCGAGAATTAAAAAATAACAAAGGATCAGGCAAAAAGGGGTTTATTTAAATAGCTGATGTTATTTCTTCGCTTTCTTTTATTCGCTGCATTTTGAAATATGAAAGGATAAGTAAAACGAGATAAAATGGATAAAGAGAGAAAGCAGAAAAAAATGAAGAATGAATAAAATGAAGCATACTATTTATTTTTTTATCTAAATTTTTAAAGGGAAGAAACATTATTTATACATCTCTATTACTAATAAAGGAGAATTATATTTATTAGCTTTCTGCAGACCGCACCGTTTTACTTATGGCTACCAAATTAGGTATAAATATACTTTGAAGGATGGGTATAAGTATCCCAAGACGTTTTCTAAAATTTTAAAAGAATAGAATTGAAGTTAAATAAAATGTAAGTGAAACTTTGGTATTTCACCGTTATAACTTTATAACTACAATGTTTTGACTTGCATCAATAACGTTATAACAACAATATTTTGAATGATATGCTGTTTTAAAATTTAAATTTTTTTTAATGATATTACATTATTTGTTGCGTAGATTTTTCTGAATGTTAACATTTTCCAAATATTATTTTTAACAATAAATTAGAAGAATATACTTCATTTTTGCAAAGAAATTTAAATCGTTTGCATTATTTCATAATATATAATTACGTTATTTTTTTATCTTTTGGTGGGATCTAACGAATAATTCTTTTCTATATAAGAGAAATAAGAAAGTGAAATAGCAGCACTTCAAAGAACGATTACCAACCAGAAGAGAGATTATATGAAAATTGCTTTTTTAATGGCTTTATGATGCCACGAGATCTGATTCTATTTGGAAAGTTAGTTTACATAATAAATAAAGCAAAAGTCAAGTTATTGATGTGACTCCTGTCTAATATTTGTCACAATTTTATAAACGTTAGTATTAAGTATAGAACATATTTATCATCATTAATGAAATTTAATGATGTTTAATATGTCTGATGAACCGGAGGATTGCAAAAGATGGCAAATTAAAACTAAGATACTTGAAAAATGCTGAAACATTTCATGCAGTATTATTGAATTTGATGGATTCTTTCATGGATTATTAAATTGTCTTTCAAACTATTGACACATTTCCACCTTAAAAAATATGGAGTAATTAACAGCCAGACTTATTATTAAACTGACTTTTATACTATGAACACACTTTCACTAATTTTCAATCCACATCATAATATCAAACATTCAACTAGGTACTTGTATACATGTTAATGATTTCATTTTCCTCTAAATTTGCTCTAATTTTGTTTAATCAGATTTCTATGCTTTTAAAAAATTATTTGTGAAATTTTAAATATTTCATGAAGAATAAATAAATTAAATTGTAGATTATGGGAGATAGTCTTATTTGGTTATGTATTAATTAATCAAGTATTTCTATGCTAAAGTGAAAAATTTATGAAATTCTTGAAAATTTTATGAAGTATTTAAATATTTCATTGAAAAATTCATTAATTAGATAGTAGACTATGGGAGCTATATTGTCTCATTTGGTTAAATATTATTTAATCAATTACCTTATCAGAAATTGAAAGTAATACATTTTTGTTATTTAAGTGACTGATACTTCGGTCCAAAATATCAAGTTGTTACTAGACGTAAAAATTAGATGGATATGTTGATCTAAATTGTTTTCTTATTAAATTTCAGAGGAAACTAGTTTGCATTTGCTTAGAGGAAAATTTCCAGATAAAAAGAAAAAATTGTTCATAATATGAAAGTTAACTTACTAATAAGATCCAAAGAAATTTATTGCTAGATATAAATTGAAACGTTTATTTTTGTAGTCGTTTAAAAAGATGATGAAGCATTTTTGGATAATAGTAAATTTTGTATTTAGCAAATGACATCATCAAATTCAAGAGAGCAAACAAATTAAATGATTATTAATATTCTTATTTAAAAATATTTTGTAAGATGTTTACATAAACATATTAATGATCTTAAATAATCTATTAATAATATTATAATATCTTACATAAACACATTAATGATTATTAATATGTTTATGTAAGATAATATAAAAGTTTTCCTGACTGGAAAACCCACCTTTTCTTATAATATTCAAAAGGAGATACAATGATTTAAATTTGAAAATGTATTTTGATGCTAGTTTCGATCTCTTTTTTTACAATGTTTGATGAATTCCATAAAATTTATTTCTAAAATTAAAAAAAAAATTAGGTTGTTGGTATTAGCAACAAGGAAAAAATTCTAGATACGAACTAAACACTTACAGCAGTGCATCAAAATAGATATAATTTTTTTTGTATTTATCAGTCTAATTATATTTTTTCAGACTTTTGTAATTTTTAATTTTAATCATTAATCATTTCACAACTTGAAGTTTTTAAATTTATATATTCGTAAAAATAAACTGAATTAACACATCATTTAATAAAGAGTTAAAAAATTCTGAGTATTAATTAAAATAGACAAAGAAAAGAAATACAAAAAATATGTCCTTTCGATATAATATAACAAAAGAATAAAGTATGCTATATTTAAATTGAAATAAAAGAAGTAAAATATTTAATCCAACAAATCATGTTCCGCATCTTGTGGTACAAATGTTTGCCAAAAACCTCAGAAAAATGAGAATGCCATTTTTTTTCAAGGGAAAAAAAAACTTTATCTATTTGATGATAGATTAAGTATTAGTGTTACAAGAAAATTAAAAAAATTGTGAATTGAACACATTAGTTAATTATGCCTTGCTTTATTAAATAAGATGTAATTGGTTGATTGAATCTAATTCTTTCTCAAATATCAACCACAGCTGAATTCATTTCCTTTCCGCTAATGTAAGCAATATTTTAATTAATCGCTCATCCTTTTTTATGTCAAATTGTCGCTAACTGCGTTTCGTGAATTTTTTGTCTTCGTTTCAATAGCGTATTGTAGAGATTAAAATCAATTGCTATGATGGAAATGCTTCTTTTCAAGCAGTTTTTTTGAAAAAAAAGTTTTGTTTCATTTAAGATCTAGTGATTTAATTAAATAATGATAAAAAGTGTTCAGATTCATCTTTCATGCATATTTGAAAAAAAAAATGCCTGTGAAATAAAAATGCGGAATTGAGAAAGAAATTGATAATTGATAATAAAAGATTTCTTAAACAAATAAGTCTTAAATAAGAGTTATTTGAATAAATTGTGACATATTCAGTCGATTACAAAATGGTTACTTATATTTGATTAAGTCCACTTAAAAATGTACATGAAAAATTATATGGAAAAGTTAAGAGCTACGGTTATTAATTTATTTAAAATTCTTTCAAGATCATTTCTTTACAATATTTAATCTCTCTTTAATTTAGAAAAAATACAAAGCATTAAAATGCAGCAGAGAGCAATTTTTAAAAATGCACAAAGTACGATTTCAGGAGAAGCTTGAATTTTTGATTTTTTTAAACTAGTGGAAGTAGTCTTCCCAGATCTTTCTCGCTTATTTTCTAATAAACTTGCCATGCCAGACATAGGCATGGCAAGTTTACAGGGCCTGTACAGGGCATTGGCATTACAGTAGTTATGAAATATTAAACAATGGTGTGAATTTAATATTTTCATCGAATCTATCGTGTCACCCTTGGCGAAGTATTTGGTGATTAAACCTTGGCATACGTTAATAGTAGTCAAAAATCGAATTTGTGTTTTAGAATGTTTTCTCAACCAATTCAAACCAAAATTGGATACAAAAATGCACTTGCAATCACTAATCCTATTCCAAATTTGATATGTTCTAGTCACTTTGTTTTTGAATTATCACGTTCACATGTTTCTGAAAGTAGAGACGGCCAGACAGTCAACCTATAGATTAAATTTGACAAGTGTCTATACTATAGATGTTATATTTGTGTACCAAATGTTATCTATCTAGCTTTCTTCATTTTGTAATTATCGTGTTAACGTATAATCGAATACCTGGACAGACGGATTTTCTCTGAGAAGATTTTACTTAAAATTTGGTCGTAAACTGCAAATTTGGCGTAAAGACCGTATACCAAATTTCAACCTTCTAGTTCAAAACGGTTTTGAGTTATCTTTGTCACAGACAGACAGACAGACATTTTCTAAAAGTATATATTTCGAACTCAGAAGGACCTAAAACGTGGAGATTCTTCTAAATCTCGAGTTCGAATTTTTAACAATTATAATACTTATTATGTATACCAGAAAGTAAATATAAGACATGTTTGTTAAGCGTTATCTTCTGCTTTATCAAATTATTCTTCTTCCAGAAAGATTTAAATCACAAAAATTTCTTATTGAAATTTGCAAACAATATTTTATAGTTTACAGAATAAAAACATGCAAATATTTGTATAAATAATGTTTAAGGGCAACCGTAAAAAATGCATAAAAAATATCTATTTCCCCCTCTTATTTTTATGAATAAAATAAAGTTGGTTCTTTTGTATTAGTCATTATTATTCATATATGGATTTTCAAAACTTCACAAACAGAGAAAAGTTCAATTTAAAAATTTTTTTTAGGAAAATAGAACTAAAACACCTTTTAAAAAATCATAATAGCCTCGCAGATCATTTTCTTGAATACTGTTTGAATCAAAGCTTTTGATACTTTTATGCAAATTAAGAAATGGGTTCCTGAAACTGAAATGGCGTATCAAAAGGGGGGGGGGGGGGTAAGAAGGCTCAAATGTTTCTGTATAGACTTCTTTTGTCTGTACTGTCTTTTTTTTATTCCATTCAATGATTTCTTAATTATTATTAAGACCCAGGTGGTATTTATCCGCAATTCGCCACTGTCTCCAAGGCTACTCCAAAGTCCTTAAAATAAAACTCAGTATAGACTAAAACTCGCTATCATAGGTAGTATTATTGTTATAATAGGAAGTATTACCATTAAAAGCATATCTATTTTAACAGCCTTGAGTATAATTTAAATGCATATAAATTTAATTGACATCTTGATAACAAGTGATCCTGAAACGAAAGCTGTTCAATTTCATGGAGTTTTTTTTATAGATCTCATATGCATAAAAGAACATTGACCGATGTTAATAGTAATGACTTATACTATATAGGTTGATATAAAAGCATAGATTTTTTTTGTACAAATATGATTTACAATTTTCATCTTAGGATATATAAGATAATCGAAAAGTAGGTAATTTAGATGGATTTAAAATAGAAATATATGATGGTATCTTCACTATGATTGTTGAATCAGCTTTGAGTTTAAAATATGATAAATTGAAGGTAACATATATTAGTAGTAACAAATATGACACAATCGAAGTAACATAGTGGTAATGGCAGAGAATAAGACAAAATCTAGGGGATATGTATAGTAGTGGCGACATTGATCACTTTTGTACTTTCTCCGTTGCTTGGACACCATTAGTTCCGATACAAAAATAATAAAAAAATAATTTTATATTTTTAATAATAAAATAATTAAAAGATGTTAGTATGAAAACAGATATCCTTACTAAACTGTATATTAAAAGCAACAGCGACCTGATGTTAAGATATAGACTTCGACATCATGTTGATAATCCTGTAAATATATCTATAAATCATTTAAATGTAATAAAATAATCAGATTTTTCCTGGTGCATAAATTCTGTTTAATTAATTCAACTGCTGTTTTTTTCACTCATAATTCTTTACGAAGTGTCAATTTCAGAAATATTGATGGCTTATATGCCACATCTAGAAAAGTTCAAGAGGCAAGGATTCATGATGAAAAGTATAAATTCTCTTGGTATGATTGATTTTGGAGCACTTGGGTAAGTCTGATTTAGCTCCAACCTATAGGGATATTCTATCTTTTTGGAGTAGTTTCAGAGGAAATCGGTCCACACTTGTCTTTCTCTTAGAGGAAAACTGGAGAATTTCTTCTCAGCAGGCACGATTTCAATATCTACACTTTTTGAATAATTATGGTTAAGAGTGCATTAAGAGTATAGAACTCATAATCATCTTCCATTGATATATATTCTTCAGTTCTGCTATACTATTAACTCAGAGGTCCCTCTTGACTGAATTGCTCAATAATGTATTTAAGCACTAATGAGAT
Source organism: Argiope aurantia (assembly GCA_026543865.1). Classification (NCBI taxonomy): domain Eukaryota; kingdom Metazoa; phylum Arthropoda; class Arachnida; order Araneae; family Araneidae; genus Argiope; species Argiope aurantia. The sequence continues at coordinate 360,492 of JAPMOR010112000.1, forward strand.
TTCATATATAAAATTATGTGTTTTTAAATTTTACCTTGAAATAGTATGACAATAAATGGCCTTAAACATGCGTGACACAATTAAATATTATTTTAGAACTGGAATGATTTACACAGGAAGAGAAATTTTCTTTTAATGTTTATTTTTGAAAACCTAGTATGAAAATTAAAAAAAATATTAAAAATGATAGTAATATGCAATAATAATTATTTTTAAAATTTACATTTCTACATAATATAGTGCAATTAGTACAATTCGAAAATAAATTTAAAACAGAAAGTGTTTTTTTCTCTAGAATTTTCAAAGATATTTCAAACACAGGAATAATAGAAAAAGCTTAAAATCTATGGATATTTTAAAAACATTGAAAATAATACCCAAAAAAATTGAAAGATGTTGCAAACGAAATCTGAACAAGCAACCTCGTAAGCTGGATAAAAAATACATATAAATAATATTTGTATTATTAAAGTCATATTTACTAGTATTCTACTAAAGACTTATATTTCATGATATTATATTGAGTTAAACACTTCTTAAAAATTTCTAATGATGACTTTAATTTCTTTTATTATAAACTATATTTACATTTTACAGGGTTTGCAGCATTTTTACTTTAGTATTTTAAACTTTTAATCCCCTTTCAAAACAAAAACAACAAGTATCCGGAAATTTCAAGTTCCCGGTTCAATTTCCTGTAAAACTCATGAGAGGAATAACAAATAGTTTCAAAGCGCTCACTTTCAGAAAGACTTAAGTTGTCGCTTCCATGAATGAATAGATGAAATTTCACAACGTTTGAAGAAATCCCGAGTTTTTACAACATAACCATTGTGAAATTAAATACATTATTATTTTTCTTTTCAACAGAAAAATAATTAATTAACACATTGATTATGATATATTGAAAAATTTAATGTAGTTTCCCAAAATATTTTACCATATAATAAAATAATGCAGCAGTTTTATTGCCCTTCTTCAACTCTGATTTTAGAATGACGTTTGAGAATTCTAATAGAATAATATACAATATATAATCTTATTATATATATTCATGTGTTACTCAATTATATATTCATGTGTTACTCAATTGACAATGTTAATCGGGTAGAAATGGAGGAAAATATAAATTATATATTCTCTTTATCTCTTGAGGAAAACGAAAGTAATTAGTTCAAAATCTAAGCATATCTTTTGGAATCTAATGGACAAAGTAAAATATTCTATTTTTTTAAAAAAAAGGTGCGTATCATTTAATATCCTTCTTTGGCTCTACCTACCTGTATGAATCTGCATTTTCAATGATGAATCTAATTAAGATAACATATCGTTCCCGTCTTATAAACGACCATTTTGAATCCAATGCAAGATTAGCAGTTAGTAATCATATACCGAGATATTAAAGGCTGGCAAACAATATGAAGACTAAGTCTTATACTAACTATAACTGCGAGAACTAACTTCATATGAAAATGATTTATTTTTTAATGTATTTTGAATTGTTTGATATTAAATGCATCATTTGATATTTTTATACTTTTGGCTATTATTATTATTTTGTAGTTATGTAGGTAAGTACATACTCCATATTTATTATTAAGTTTTAATAAATGCTGTATACCTCCTTTTTAACCCACCACATCTATGCCACTGGTGGACCGCAGCACCTTTAAAAAATTAGAATTATCCAGTACCCTAGAAAAATCTGCCGACTCCCGAATATAAGAGTATAATGTTTATTAAAAATTTGTTTCACTTTCGTTGCAGCTAGTTGCATTTATTCTTTATTTCACTGGGCGTGTCTGAAAGTGTGTTGGTTCAACTCTCTGTTCTGGATTCACCAGGACTTGTTTTTTTGGCTCTTTCTTGGAGAAGGAGAAATTTTTTAAAGGTGCTTCATATATATGTATTAATTTCATTCATAAGAAGTAAAAAACTAGTTATACTACACGAAAGTTACAAGATAGATTAATCAGACAATTGCGTTTTTCACAGTGCAGTTTTTCAGGGGAATCGATATCATTAGGAAGGTTAATCAACACAATAAATAGAACTGGTATAAGGCTACTAAAATGAAGCGATTTTAATGCCTGTCACAATTTTATAAACTTCTTATTGAGGTAATCATGAAACATCAAGTTAAACTTAAGTGATTAAATTGAAATCAAGCGTAACCAGCAGCTGTGTTGAATTATTCAACACAGCTGCTGGTTATGCTTAATAAATTGGAATGTTTTTTCAGAATTAATTATTTCCAACATATAGTATTATATGCACTATCATCAATTAATACCTTTATCAAAACTTTGGGAGATACCGTCATTTAAAGTAGAAAGCAATAGTCAGCTTTGGGCGGATATGAGAAGTATGATCTAAGGATGATCGGTTTTACTTTCACTCTACTCAGCTTTACTCAGATAGATGTTATTGCAAATCGGTTTTAAAGTCTATCTTTCAACGCTGTGGTTTGGTTTTTAGTTTAATTTTACTAACGTCCCATTTAAAGTAACACTAGAGCTTTTTTGGGACAGACCTCGTAATTTTGAACTGCAGTCAGATGACGAGGACGACACCTGAGCTGGTACCTCCCTCTCCACACCACACCACGCCACGCCACATCAGTGGGAGGACGTTTGGACAGGATGGTTTTAACGTGTACCAAATCCATTTACACGACGGCTCTTCGGTGGAATCAGGTCACGAACCAGAAACCCTCCAGCTGTGAGTCCGAGACCTTACCACCAGACCATCGCGGCCTTTCAACACTGGGGTGAGAATTAGTCAAATATTGCATTAATATTACTTTTGATATCAATAAAAACAGTTTAGAAAAATGTATATTTATTTATATACTAAAACGAATTTTTGAAATCGTCATTCATTTTCGCCTTTTTAGCCTTTAATTTAGAAAGCTTTTTATACAGACATTTTGAAATAATTTTTTTCTCTCAAATTTACTACTAGTTGACACCTATAAAATGAAATCTAAACTTTATTTATCAAATTAATCAATTAATTGAAAACTGGTTTCTTTTAAAATATTAGAATATTGTATTTTTAGCGAGAACATACATGTATTAAAAAATTACAAAACTCTAGAAACATTAAGGAGCGAATGAAAAATCCTTTATAAAATACTACTTAAAAAAACGATCTAAAATTTAAAAAAATACCCATCCTGAATTTTTATATTTATTAATATAGCTACTATGAACCGTATAGCTTTATTTCACATTTGTATACATATTACGGAAGTTGCTTACAGCAAAGTTTCTGCAGCAAATGATAAAGTCGCCTTTTCTAAAACAAATAACAAAAAGTGATGTCAATTATGATTATGTTCTGCTTCTGTTAACGTTGCAAAAGTGACAAAACAAAATTAAGCAATATCGACGCTGTCAAAACAAAGAATATAAAATGAGAGAGCCAAAGCGAAAGTCGATGGAGTCATTTCTCTTTATAAGCAAAATATTCAATAGAACAAGAGCTAGAAAGTCTTTATTATGCTTCTAATTCGTCTTGCGCAACGTAATCATTCAATGCTGACAACTGAATAAATTCTGAAAGTAATCACGAAGCATGTTTGTTTTATTTGAATTTGCTCCATTTGACTTTCCTTCGTTTATTTCAAAACAATGAAGAATACGATTTGAGACTTCTTCATCTTGCCTTGTTTCAGGTGTATAAACATAGAATCTTCTAATCGAATTTTCATTCACGTTCTATTTTTCTGAACTTTTATAAATTTAAGCTCTTGTTTGCTTCTGATAGCAATGCACGATTTTAATATTTTCAGAGTTAAATATTAATTTAATTTACTAATTTTACTGATTTTTTTTATTTATACGAATGGCGCCATCTGGAAATGAATATGAAAATTAATTGGTATTAGGAAACGATAATACTTTTAATAATGAATTATAAATCAATGTCTAAAGGGTAGAAAGTAATTAAAATGTAGATAGTTTCTATTTTATAGCACAATAATAAAAATATCTTTTCTAAAATTTATTATTAAATATATAACATTTTTTTTAACGAAAAGTTTTATATCAAGTGTGAACATGTCTATGATTGTGATGCACCGGCGTTTCTGTTTTTATTGATTCCTGACCAATTGTTTGCTGTTTGTGATTGTTGGGATGCTTTATGATAGTAATAAATTTTCCATTTAGCTAAATATTTTGTTGGAAAAGTATTGCTGTGTAGAATTTCAAATATTTAGCTGCTATAGATCATTACAGTTATGATATTAAGAAATAAAAAAAATAAAACTTCATATTTTTCGCATATTTCTTTTTTTGACTTACAGTATTTACATGCAGACAATCGATAACTGATATATCCATTATACTTTAACGAATTTCGTTCAAAATTTGATATAGATCTATAATTCTGATGTGATGATCTAAAATTCATTCAACTGTCTTATTGCATGTATATAAAATGGCAGAAAAACAAGCAGCAAATTCATTGAATGATTTGGCCTCAAATTTGACAGAGCTCTGCCAGTCTAATTATAAATATCTATATTTAATTTCATTTATATAGCTCCTTAAGTTTTTAAATTGTTATATTTAAATGATAATTGATGAGAACAAATACAGATATCCCACAGACTTGTTCTCCAATTTAATAGAAATCTACAATTTCGATTCATAGATTGCATGCTAAATTGCATCCATCTAGATCAATCGAATTTCAGCTATTGTGTTCATTAGAAATGCACGGACCGATTCAGATCTAATATTTATATATTTTTTTGGACGCAAAAAGTCTAAAATGCGATGATTCACAAAATGTTACATGTCGAATTTTTAGGTAATAAAAATAAATTATCTTTTTAGGTTCATATGCGAGAAACTAGAAAAAATTACTGAAGGATTAAAACTAACTTTTAAAAGTCTGAAATTAAGATAGAGATACCTCTGAAAAATTGAATTTTATCTTTTACTTGGATAATCTTTGCTTGTAAAACAGCATTTGTGCATAGAAATACGAAATTAAGCAGATGTTAAAGGTAGACCTGCATGTCTATGAAACTTCATTATCATTACATTATCCCAGTTGACGTCAAGACTGGATTCTTGTCAGAATGTCATAACTGAGTCAAACCCGTTGCGTTCGTCAGAAGATGAACCATAAGAGTAATTGGTGTAACGAATGCCAGATGAATTACATTAAGGAAAGGTAATTAAATACTCATTACAAATCACGTCATTTTGACATTAGTTGAAGCGAGTCACCTGGAAATATCAAAGCGGGCTATTTCTCCTGCCATATCTGATACTGCATTCGGAATCCTCTCAGATTATTACAAATGACACCTTTTCGGTAAATTAAAGGTTACCAGTCGTGGGAATCAGGTGTGCTCTACGTAATATTTCGTCGACTAGATGCTGTTTATAAAACGAAATTTGGGAATTGTACAAAATACGTTCATAAAATTCAGAATATTATCCAATATGGCATAAAAGTAAAAGAAATATAAAAGATTAAAAGCTACAAAAAATACTAGTATGAAATTAAGTGTTGTTGCAACAATTTCGATAATTTCGAACATAAATGAGTAAGTAAATATGTTTAAACAGTTGAGTAGATAACATAAATGGACGTAAATGCAACCGTGTCTATTAGGCATTGTCTTCTTCAAGATATTTCGAATAATGTTCCTTTTCAGATTAACATTATACTAGTCAGAAAAAATTGAATATATAAGTTAATGTGCTAGTAAATTGATGTATTTAAGTTAATGTTTTTAAAAAAATTGTTGAATAGAGGTTTATGAAGCGAAATTTGAGAATTTTGTACATTGCGTTTATAAAATTCATAATGTTATCCGACGTTGCACCATGATAAAAGAAATACAGAAGATTCAGAGTTGTAAAAAAAATCCATGCTCGAAATTAAATGTTATTGCAACAACTTCAATAATTTCCATTATTAATGAGTAAAATAAATCTGTTTAAATAATAGAACAATTCAAATAGTAGGAATAAATGGACGCAAGTGCGACTATGTTTATTAAGCATTTTTTCAACTAAATTGTTTTTATCAACTGTTAATAATGATAAGATTTAGCATACAGACTGGTTATTTAAAAAACAATAGAGTAAATGTAATAATAAATTTTATTTCTAATGTAATCAGATCAGAATGGCATCACCTGAGAAATAAAAATTTTCAACACAAAAATATGAGGCCTCATCTCATTTAAGATATTTCAAATACTGTTTCTTTTCAGATTAACTGTATCCTAATTATATAAACTGGGATTTTCAAAATTGAATAAATAAATTAACGCATAAATAAATTGAGATATTTAAGTTAATACGTTTAAAAATTGTTGACTTGATGTTTATAAAACGAAATTTGAGAATTGGGTGAATTGCGTTCATGAAATTCACAATATTATCTAACATGACGTCAAGATAAAAGAAATATAAAAGATTAAAAGCTACAAAAAATTCCTCGAAATCAAATATTTCTGTAACAATTTCAACAATTTCCATCATAAATGATTGTAGTAAAACTGTCAAACAATACAGCAGATTATAAAATGAACTCAAATGTGACCATTTCTATCAAAGATTCATTCAACAAGGTTGTTTTTATCAAGTGTTAATAATAATAAAATTTATGATACAGAATGCTTACTTAAAAACAACAGTAGAGATATATGTAATAATAAATTATTTTTTTAATGTAATCAGATCAGAATGCTAATGTCTGAGATGTTGTTAGAACTACAAATCTTCAACATGAAAATATGAAGTATTATCTCTTTTAAGATATTTCGAATACTGTTTCTTTTCAGATTAACTTTATCCTAGTAAGAAGAAATGTAATTTAAAAAATTGAATATATGTTAATGCGTTATTAAATTGATATATTTAAGATCATGTACTTTAAAAAATTGTCTTACAGTAAAAATCATTATACAGGATCTCTCTTAACGTGGTACAATAATAAATTTCTAAGCTATCAGAGCTATATATAAAATTCCGATTGGAAAAATATCTCAAAAGATGACAATAAATTTTATTTTAGGTTGTTTGTATCAATAAAAGTATTTCTAAAAAATTATAAATTTTTACTCTATATAGGTCCTATATTCCAACAGTTAGATTTATGAAAATAGTGTTGATATCCCAAAAAGGTATCATAAAAATTTCTACCATTGTTTTATGACTAAAATTCCTCGAGCTATAGTTGCTTTACCTAAAATATTTATATTTATTTTAAGGAGCAATTGGTAAAAGTAACACAACTATGTATAATTCCAATTTGCAAATGATCGCTTAAGATCTAACTCGATTGAATTTAATGGTACAATTGGTCTAAAATAGTTCCACAACTATTTTAGGCGATATTAACTTGTTTAATTCTTCATGATATTTAGTCACAAAAATGATTTTATTTATTTTAAATGTTTTAGTATCAAGAATATTTTACTAAATATGACTAAATAAACTACGGAATTATATAGAAAGCTAGATTTCGTAACTTTTTGAGAAATTTACTTATCGATTGAAGCATCATAAAAATTAATTAGTCCTGTTATTTAAAACACATTTGCAACTGAATTTACATGTTTATCTCTTACGGATTAGAAATTAATTATTGGAACATGTTAAGAAAGAATACTTTATATTAAGTGTATAACGCCTTCAACTCAATTTTATTTTATGGCAAAAATACTTGGACTTCTAGACTGAAACATCATAGCATGATAAGATTTAAACTTGAATCAACTGTACTTCTTTTATTTTAAAGATTTACTCTTACTGATAACAATAGTAACTCGATCATGTAGAATGTTTTAAATATCGATTCGATGCGTTTGCATATATCTGCAATAAATAAAGCTATATAGGAAATATTACGAAATACATCAATAATTTAGAAAAAATTCTTAAAACTAGAAAAACAAATCTACATAAGTATATTTTTATATAGCATTTTTTTAATTTCAGAAAAGCTATTCTTTTAACAGATAGAAAGTTTTTGTAAAAAAATATGCTGCATTAATTTTTTTAAAAGTAAGAGAATGCTGAATTAAAAAAATAAGTTAGAATTTTGATATATTTTAAGTTAAAAATACAATTAGAACATTAAAAATCATTTTTTTGGCAAGCATATATTTTCTAATCAAGAAATAATTATCAATGAAATAATTGCATATCCAATTCTATGTTATAGGTGACATATCTGAGCACTTTCAGACAGTATTCCGGTTTATAAACATTGTATAGTTGAAATGTATCGGCTACATTTGAAATTTCTATTTAAATTCAATGTCATTATCTTACGTTTAGCAATTTTATATATTAATTTTTTAATTTGAGTATTAATTTTCTTATTTATGAAATATTTATTTTCCACTTTCCAGTTTACTCAGAATTGAGAAAATATTTAGTTTTCTACTTTTCTTACAACCAATCTTTTAATCCTTCCCCCCAAAGTTGCATAAAAGAAATATAAAGTTTGAAAGTTCTTACTTTTTACATTTTAACCTAATTTTGACTAAAAACGTCATTTTTTAAATCTGTTACTGAGTTAATTGCGTTTAGTTCCTCAAAGGGAATTGAATTAGTAGTTGACTTAGATTGCTGTTAGATTTTAACATTCAGGGCCAGATTGCGTTAAGAATATTTTTTTTTCCACATGTGGTAAGGATAATTTTGTTTACTTTGGTCTAAAAAATCAGAAAAAATTGTTCTTTTTTGCCTCCAATATTTATTATCTTATTATTTTATTTTTATGAATTTTTTTATCAACATTTTTTTATTTAATAAAATATTTACTTTTAAATTTGTTTACTTTAAAGAAGAAATATTTCTTGATCCCTTATAGGATTCTGTAGTCATTAAAAGTATTATGTTTTTATTTCAAAATGATATGAATAAAAAATGAATGATTTTTTGACATATTTACATTTTTTAAACATAAAATCGGCAATATCTTGTTTTCTTTTATTTTTCCAACAGGAGAGAATTAAAGATGAAGTGCACTAAGCATATGTTAGGAGCCATGAAGCAAAAGAGAAGTCCAAAATGCATTAAATAAAAAAAAATATTATGAAAGATCCAACTATTTTAGACATTTTTTTAAATTCATTTCCAGCTAATCAAATGTAAAACACTATTTGAAATGAGGTGATGTTTAATTATATATAAATTTCATAAATACTTCTGATCTTACAGGCTTGGCGAAAGTTTTTAATTCATTTTCATGTTTCAAATAATGCAATCATCTTTGCAATAATATTTGAAGGCAAAAGAAATTGTATATGCAATAAATGATTTTGAAAAGAGTTTAATAATTCGATTTCCAAGTATCACATTATTATAACTTAAGCCTATTAATGTACAAGAAAAAAAATTTAAGGCATGTGACTACATTTGGGATGAATTTTTTGAAAACCGTTCGAAAACACTTATATTTTTGAATGTTTGTATAAATAAGATTGAAATAAACCTCTATGAAACCAAAATATACCAGTTAAGTACCAAATTTTTAAAAAAGAATTAGAAAAAAGACTTTTCTATTTAAATAGAGGCATAAAGTAAAAATTTTATTGTTTATTGGTTTAACAAATAATTTACTTAAAATTTCGCAGATAGTTTGAGAAATATATTATCTAGTTCCTGAATTAAAATATAAGCTGTATTTCTATCTATCCTTTAAATATTGAAGTTCGACTGATAAATAACCCGAAATTCTCAAATTTCTGAATTCTGATTTTTTTTTCACAATAGGAAGCAATAAAATAACTATAAAATATTGTAAATGAAGAGATTACTTATTCTCTATTTCAGAAATTATGAAACATATTGAGAAATTATTATACCAAATTTGAACATAAAATCTGCGTTAGATTTAATTTATGAGATTTTTCGTAAGAAATTCTATCAAAGATTACAATTTGAGACTATAGCATCTTAAGATGTAAAATGTCATTAAAACGTGAACAAATGCAAAAGCAAAAATCAGTGCAACTTTTCTAAAAAATAGACATAGAAACAAAATTTTGAAGTTATTATAAAAACTTATTTAACATTAAAAACATGAAATAAAAAAAATCATAATTTCACACACACACAAAAAATGAGTTTTTAGTCGCAGACTTTCAAAAATACAAAACAAAAAAAATGTTTTTTTTACTTGTTTTTCAGAAGGCAGGAGAATAACAATAAGGCATTTTCATTGTTTTGTTTTAATAGCTTTTTCAGTCATTCTTCAATTTCATTGCTTTCTAGAAGATATGCAAACAAATGGCTACAAACTTTCCACATCAAAAATATGCCTTTCAACTTCGGCAAGATTTTCTTAGTATTTCTAGAAGGGGAAAAAACACACCCCAGGTTGAGGTTTTATATGTAGTGATAAGATGCTGTTTATAAAGCAGTGGTTTGGAAAAGAAGGATATTATGAAAAATTCGTTTGAAAAATCTCTGTTTTGGGGTTCAGGGGAGAATCGCCAGGAGTACTTTTCCAAATGAATTGCGAGAAAAATGTGTATCTAAGTAAGAAGCTAGACACATCCTGGTGGAGAAGGCTTTCTTTAAGATAATCACTGAAAGAAAATTTCCTAAATGATTTTTACACATTAATTTTTTTCCTGTTTGTGACGATACAATTCTACTGTACAGTTACATATTCTATATTTTACTATTTTTGTTACTGTTTAAACTACGGTACTATGTTAATGGCACTATTTTTTTAGCAATGACTGATGCAATACTAATGGTACTCTGGCAACCTAATTACATCATCGAACATTTCATTTTGAATAATTTCGAAATATAGGTATCTAGTGCAAGTACATAATCAAACATTGATCGATATATAAATAACTGAAAATACAGTTTAAAACCTTATCTTGTATATTTGGTAAAAAATATAATTTGACTGATAAAACAGTCAGAAGATTATCTGAATAATCCTTGATTGCTAGCAACAAAATATTTTACCATTTTATTTCTAGATGTTCGTACAAAGAAGGCCTATATCTTCAATATTCTCAAATCAATTTCTCTAAACTTTCTGAAACTGTCAAAAATATCCAGTAAATTCCTATAAACTGTAACTTCCTGTTCAAAAAAAATGTTGAAAATCAGAAACAAGATACTTGCTAGAAATAAGAGGCGTGAATTTGTTGAATCCGTCTGTGTGCTTTAATATTTCAGGTAAGCAGAAATAAATAGCTCCTTTAAGAATTTCATTGACCTTTCTTTCATCTCGATATTAACTATGAATTGGAATATTCCTTGAATAATATTGAAACCTCTTCAAATCTCTCAGGGGTTTTGGTGTTTAGGCAATTTAGGCAAATACCTTCAGAATAAGGAAAATTCTCCCAGAGTTTATTCAAACGGAAAAAGGAAAAATATGAATAATTCATTTCGATACTTTTAAAAATCTAAAAAAAATCTTATATTTGTAAAACAACAACAGACATTATTTTAAAAATAGCATGTTCGAAATGTGCTTGAAAAAAGTCACTAAACAGACACAGATTCTGCAAATGAACAGAGAAAAGATATCTATATTTGAAAAATATATTTAAATAAATAATAATAAAAAAACATTTGCAATGAAGAATTCCACGGATGGAAAATATTTAGATATGTTTGATAAATATGCCCATAGAAAATTACAAACGTATTTTAAACATTTTATGCTTCATAAAATAGAAGGCAACCTACTGTGCACTTAAGAAAAAATTCTTTTATGATTTTTTAATTCGCTAATTATTTGATTCGCCGTGGTTATCACATGATATACGAATATACATCCTAAGGCCATTACTTGCGACTTAATTACTATAACCAATAATTCTATTATGTGCTTTTAAATAACTATGTCAGATTTACTATGCAAAAGAAAGATTTCTCATAAAGATCATTTCTAGAATCTGTCGAGAAAAGTTAAGAATTATCAATTCAATCCTAAATTGTTAATTAATGTTAGATAAGTAGCTTAATAATTCATAAAAAAGGTAAATATTTCTATGTTACTATTAAAACAAGTAATTGAAAAGTGATTAGATAAATATTTAAAATAATTAATGACTGGTATAATACTTATATATTCACATTTAATAAAATTTTAATGAAATATATTGCAATATAGCATAAAACTAGCATCTCAAGTGAAATAAAAGCTGAATTTCATTTTTAAGCACATAAGCAATTTAATAAATGAACATCTTAAAAAGAATGGATGAAAATTTTGTAATATTTGAAGACAATTTATGTTAAGTAGAAGAAGTAGAAAAAAATTAATTTAGAAACAATTTATTTAAGCAAAGTAATCTCCATAGAAATCCCTGCTCCATCTAAATTTATTCCTTCAAAACATCTCTTCATTTTCACTTTCGAAAAACCTTTTGCAATTTAAAGCAAAATCCAATAAGTGCGGCAGAAACGAAAGAAGGGGAGAGTTTTTTTAATTGTCTTTTCACACTTTCGTTCGAAAATTAATGAATAACAAAAATTCCTTTCTGTGTTTTGTTTTAATTACTATAAACCTTCCATCTGGGGTGGTTTCTTTAATTTTGTTCTTTCTGAGCAAAATAGGAAAGAAGAAAGTAAAATGAAAAAAATAGAGCAAACAAGATAAACTATCTAGTACAAAAATAATCACTCATCTTCAGAAAGTTTCTTTATTTATTGAGGCGAAAAGTTGTAGAGATTTTGCATGTAGTCGTAAAATGCCGCTTCTAATGCAATAGTCCTGAGGAAGAGGAAATTGCGAATGATTCTTTTGAAATGTCTCTGCTTTTTGGAGTGTAATCGGGGGAGGGGAGAAAAGATGTATAAGATGTATAAGTGAAGGGGAAGGCAAAGGGGAGTGTCCATTCTTCAAGAAGGATTTTTTTTGAACTGAAAAAGCAGAAAAATATTTTTCTAGGGAGCGGGTCAGACACATCCAGGAGGAAATGAGCCCCTTCAGTTTTATTCTTTAAAGACACAAAATAGTTTATTTTAAATTTAAATATATATTTAAGCTTTTCATTTTTATCATACTTATATTGTAGAAGAGTTGATCATTATTTTTTAGTTTAAATGAGCTTCTTGAATTTATATTTTAATTTAAAATAATTTATTTCAAAATATTTCAGTCTCCCACGGTGCAAATGATTTTTTTTTGTTTTAGATATTTATTTTCTTTGTTTGAGATAATGAATTTGACAGTCGATCATTGAACAAATTTGTTTCCGTAATATTTAATATATCCAAGAAGGGAATTGCAATTTCACAGTAAAATTTTCTTTGTTTTTGAGTCTAGTAGAAAATAAAAATTAAAAAAAAAACCCTACCAAGACAAATTTTTTTAAAATTTCCGGTCTTTTTTATTTTCTTAGTACATGATTCATATTGAATAATCTTAATGTTTTTTACGAATAAATTTCAATAAACATAAAAAATAACTATATTAAAAATCAGTCGCCTCTGGAAACCAGTGATTTGTAAGGAATATTTATTATATTTAATTTCAGATAAATAATTTTGGTGATCAACTGGCTCACTGGATATAATGATTACTTTTAATTTCAATTAAATCGCTTGGATATAATTTCATATCCGTGATTCTAAATTACATATCCCTGATATTAAAAACTCGTTTAACAAATTGTTTTACATATGCTTTATCCAGTATCCAGTATCCCAGTCCCATGATATCATAGTTTTATTAAAAATATAAAACAGGTCATCTATTTTCTAAATTTTGTGGTTTTGCAAGTTCATTTTCTCATTCGTCTAACAAATAAACACATATTAAATAGAATTCTTCCTCTTTCACTTTTAACAATGACAGAAAATCATTCGATTAAATATTTGATAAAAAGATGAAAGCTGTTTGAATTTTATTGCAATAATGTAATCTATTGTTAAAAATTAGGCAAAATGAATATTTTTTTTAAAAAAATTGACAAAATTCTGGATTAATTTGCATAATTAAAGGACAAATTTTTTAATTTTGATTCGTTGCACTATTTACCTTTTGTAAATAATATTTTCAGATTAAGAATATCGCGCTCAAACTCTACCATTTAGCTTAATATTTAAATAATTAAAGTTCTAATAAAATATTCAGAGAATTCATTCGATGGTGCATCTTGACCACTCTCCAATGTCTTATATTGTGCCATACCCCGACCTAGCCAGAAGCCATGCGGGAAACTTGATTGGGTCGCCGAAGAGCAATCCCACCTAGCACCCACACTTGATGACATTGGACCATTGCAAACAATAAGGAACTCTCTAGAGAAAAAGCATATTGATATAGAAAAAGAATAGAAAAAAAACATTACATTTTACATTACATATTAAGTTTTGATTACAGTGACTGTAAAATTAGGAATATATCTATATCTATCTATCTATATTCATACATACATATACATATGATATTTTTTATACTCATTTTAATGTTATAAATAACGTAAGAAATTACGCCATAAAGAGACATGATGCATCAACTAAACTATTTACACATCAATAAAATTATGAATGCAAGATAAATATAAAAATGTATTCAATGGAATTTTTTAAATTTCTAACATTGAATATTTATTTTTTTTAAATAAGAAAGAAAGAGAAAAGTAATATTATTTACGAGACAAACAAGTAAATAAAAAGGAAACATTAGACGTAAAAAGAAGTATATAGCATTTAGAATTTTCAAACGATAAAAAGAAAACAATCTGGATTGAAAAAGACATTCTTTTCTTTTACAGTGAATATAAATTCCTTAAAAGTTTGAAAAAAAAAAAAAAAAAAAAAAGAGAGAAAGTTTTACCGTTTTTTTTCAATCTAAGAGTTTCACCTTAAACTTTACGTGAAGTTGTTGTTTAAGAATTAGCTAAGAAGTAAAGTTAAAATATTCAGAAGTGACTTGCATTATCTAATTGTATTTTTTTTCTTTAGCAAGATTCGAGTGGTTGATTGAATTATTCACTTTCAAGGATATCATTAAAAAACGGAACGCAATTCTCACATGACTTGCATAAATAATATTTTAATTTATTTTTAATTTTCTTGCATTTAAAATTACCGTCATTTAACTTGTTTTATTTGTTCTAAGATCCATTTCAGTGGTACCACAGGAGCTAAAATGAAACTTGGGAGTGAAAATGTTTTTCTATTTAGATTAATGATTTTTATAATTTGTTTGATTTCCTTCAGGATTTAGAAAAACATATAAAAATTCTTTTAAATACGTTTAAAGCAATTCATAAATTTAGTCTCTTATAGCAAAAGAGAGGAAAGAAAACATAAAAAAAACTCTCAGAAAAAGATTTAATGAAAATGTAATTAAGTAAAATATTACATTTTTAGTTAAATCATTGAATTCCCAAAGAGCAATACCGGATGTTAATCAATAGCTTAAAAATGAACTTTTTTGAAAAATTCTGTATTAAAAAAGCAATTCATTAATTTGAAGGAAAAAAAAGCTTTAAATTCAGATACAATTTGTTTATTTAATTATAAATCTTTTAATAACTTTACCGGAAATTTAAGCCTTTGATGCCATTTATATAATGATAAATGGCATATTTATAATTGGTATATTGATAAGTTCATAGTTCTAAACTGTATAAACTAATAGTTAGATTATCAAAATGGCTTATTATAATAATAATTTTTCAATTTTCTAATATACCTAACTAATATGTTCACCTAGAAATCTTCTGGCATACTCTCGAATTAAAGAGTTCTCCTTTCTCCACATAAAATTTAGGATTAGGTGCAAGGCTGGGCTGCTCAGATTTTTATTTTTAGAATCTCGTTTTTGACAGTTTTGCATTTCGAATATAGGGAAAACAACTGAATAATGCATTTTAGGAGCTTTTGTTATTGTCTGAAACTAAAATTTGATTGAGAGCTGCAATTGTTACAATTTTAGCATCAAAATAGATTTGCCGATTTGAGAAGAGCGTCACGGAGTTTTTGAACTGAAGGTTCTTAACCTTCGAACATAACAGGGGAACAGAGTAATAGCATGGTAAGTGCTTGTGCTTAGATTATTAAAGGCATTACTTAAGAGAGTCCTTTATTATTAATATATCAGAAAAAAGAAAGAAGAGATATTTTACATTAATGTTTTTCAGCAAATTCGATCAAGAGAGATGTTAGTATCAAGATCATATATCCATAATATATCAAATTTCAGTTATTTAAAAAATTGTGCTTTGAATTGCCACATTTATATGCATGCAAATGTGCTGATCTACAGACAGTCAATATGTTTACGTCAATACGTTTATTCGTTTACAGACAGCCATTACGTTACGTTTATGAATTTAGTTCTAAATTTGATATGGATCTACATTTTAAAGTCTTAATTTGAACACACAATTTTGAACATTCTTTTTTCATTTTGTATTTTGTTTTTATTCGGATATCCAGACAGACTTAATATAATCATGAATTGATTATTCCGATACGCCCTGAGATACACGGGAAACATTAAATGACCGGACGGCTGGGAGAGCAACATTGATGAGAACAGTGGTTGAATCCCAAGGATCATCACCGGCCTCTGTACAACCCTACTCATGGGAAGTGCATTTTGTCATCGATAGGAGATATTCCTGCCTTTTCTCTACCCATCAAGGTAGCGAGAACCAACTACTTACCGGAAGTTCTTCATCTTTATTTTTGAAGTGCCCTCCAATGGAAGGCAGATTTCATATAAATGATTTTCATTCAAAATTTGCTATAAATCTACAAATGTGGTGAAAAGTCCACATTTCTCCAGCCATTTGATTTAACGTGTTCGCAAACACCTATAATGCCCAAATGTGTCACTCGGATTCGGGGAGATCTGAAACCTGAAGATTCGTCAAACTCAGTAATTTGGACATTTTGATGATTACAATACTGTTTCTTCGTATGATTTGTACATAAGAAAGTAATAAATGGAGAAAGAAAAAAAAAGGGAAAAGACATAAACTAGATGAGATATTAGTGCACTCCAAAGCAAACATCTTTTATCAGAGATTGAATGATTTCAATTGAGAGGCGATAAAGCTTGTAGTATTATCGGATCTTCCACTCCGCAAATGTATTAGAGAGATTTCTGTAGTGAGTTATCAAAAGAAGAACATCATTTACAAAATCTATTTGATGGTGAAGAAATTGTATCAAAACATATTAAGGTGAGTGAATGGTATTAACTGCAGCCTGAAATTATTACATTGCACAACTATTGATCGCAGTTGAATTACACATAAAGAGCAAGTGGATATTATCTTTTATGTATTTCATCCAAGGGGATATAAGAATAAAGCAAGGAAGAAGTATGATTGGATGGGAGGTGTTTTCCCACAATACAATTCTTATTCTTGAAACACGTGAATGCTTTTATCCGTACTTATTTGAAATGCTATTCTTTCTTGCTTTCCGGTCAAATGCTATCACTTAGAATAAAGTTACGTTTGCCTTATTCTAAGTTAGATTTGTATTTCGTTTCTAAAGGCACATTGGGACTTATATGGGATTGGTTTCTGGATAATGAATTTTAACCAGATGATTAGAACAGTATTTTAGTCCTCATTCCATTTTCTAATTTTATCACTTCGAATTTTTAATCCATCGAAGCAAAATTAATGTTCTCCGCATCCAATAAAGGAAGCCTTTCGAATGGAATAAAGTATCCAATTTGTGATTTTTCAATATCGAAGCGAGTACACCCTACTACAGAAACCTTCGGATGTTGTGAAAGATTAGCAAAATACATTATAACAATCTGTGTGCAAGCTTGGTATTCCATGATTACTGACATAACATATTACAAGGGCGAACCGTTATATATGTACGATATTCATTCACTAACAGTCTCAGTTTATCCTCTTCGCATGGACTTCACCCGTTGGATTTGAATTTCATGATAGCACATCAAAATTTTATGATGCATAGATGAAATTTCAAATGTGCATTCTTCATTCATTTCCTCGTTTTCCAGTTCCCTGTATATATATATATATATATATATATATATATATATATATATATATATATATATATATAGTTTGGTATATGCTTTCTTTTGGAGAAATGATTTAAATGATGTAAAGAGTTATGGTTTATTAATAACATATTTATACCTAAAAGCATTAATGGTTTAGATAAAATTTTATTGCTAAAAATTATGAAATGTAAACTTTTAAGAAAAAATGGCAAAGAATAAGGATTTTATACTCACCCTGATTCTATTAGTTACATTTGGTGAATATTCGTAATACTCTAATATAATATACAGGAAATGTTTCATTCTTATACGATCAAAAGTAACGAAGTTATTAGATTTTGTATATCTATTTTTGATCATTTCATGACTGTTTTAAAAAACCTCATCCAAACAAAACAAAAAAAAAATTCTGTTCCCTCGAATCAGCTATTAATTGATTTAAATTAATGCAGGAGGAATATTTTGCCAAGTACGAGTAACATGATAGGAGAACTTCATGAAAATTTTGAATTCATATTTTTTTCAACAGTGCATTTAGTGACTGAAAAACTACAAAATATAATTCATTATGTCCTTTAATGAGCAGTTACAGAGAGAGATATTTTCTACTGGAACTGCATTTTTCTACGTGAGCACATTGAGAGTGTACATCCTTTATAAGGCTTATATGATAACTTTAAGATTTTCTTAATTAAGCATTGATTAAAATTAAAAAAATATATTTTAAGAAATGGATTAAATACTAAATTGATAGACATTTCCTTGAGTGAATCAAGTAATATTATTAATAATTTATGAAATATTCTCTTCCATAAATATTCTAAAATCGAAACAATTCAATAATATTAGTATTAAAGAATTTTGCATATAAAAGTGAATTTAAGTAAAGCGCTGAAAGAAATTAAAGTCTCCCCATTTTACTTGATTCATATTTTATTCTTGTGAGAAAATCGTATTTAATTGAAGTTCTCAGACTTAATGATTTATTTATTAACAATAACATAAAATATTATTATCATTGAGATGGCACCTTTGATAAAAAAACAGGCATTTTACCAAAATGTCTTCATTGTAAAATCGTGAATTTTATGTGAATAAAAAGAATTTTAATCTTCAATAAATTTTACCAAAGCTTGCAACAAATCAGAAGTCGTATAAACTGACTAGAGAGATTTAAATTCGTATTTTTTCCACGTTTATAAATTAGTTCCACTTTTAATAAAAGAAAAAAAATAGAAGCCTTAAAAATTAAAGTCCTTACTACCCTTAAAACATTCACTCTGAATTTTGGTAATAAGAAGAAAAAAAAAATAAAAAAAAAAGAAGAATATTCTTTAGTAGTAATACAATAGGATTAAATAATAGGATTGGATTCTTTAAACTGTCACTTAATTATATAGAAGAACAATTTATTTTCTTCTTATTTGAGTGCGTAGAAGTCCATTAAAACGCTCCATTCTTAAAAACATTTAAGAAAAAGCATTCAGATGTATCGACTCATAAATCTGTAAAATGGGTGTTGAGGAACTTATTTAAACTTCGGAAAATGTGATTTTCGTCGCTGATAAAGTTTAACTGTGAAATAAGTTGGTATTTCTGTCAGGAAGATCCTTTCTCATCTTATTTTTCGTGCTTCCAAAAAAGTACTCTTATCTTCAATTCTTTCAACTCTATTTCCGGAATATTTCTGAAATAGGACAATTTCATCTAGTAAAATAGATTTCGTAAACAAATACATAACCGCTCAGTACAATAATACTTTGATTCAATTCATCTTTGTATTTTTATATTTTATACAATCAGAAAATAAGCCACTTTTTTGTATTTATATACATACCAATTGCTTTTAGTTTTGTTTCAATATTTGCTGTAAATTTGAATATTCTTGCATTCAGTTCTTGATATGTATTTCTGGCAAATATTACCATCGGAAGGAAAAATACATTTTATTTCTATCACGATTTATTTTATATTAAAGAGAGATTTTTAAAGTTTAATTAGCCTTTTTAAATTTCCAATTAAAATGCCAGAACTTTAAATTTTGATTTAAAAAAATAAAATTTTGAATAATCAAAACTGATTTGTTTAACATATATCTGAACATCGTGTAATGAAAATATAGATTTTATAAACAAAAATTATTAAAAAGTGATGAAAGTTACAATTGTAATTGTATTCATACGTTTTATGGCAGAAAATTACATTTTTGATTTATTCATGATTAGAATAAATTTCGTGAAAAATGTGAAGTATAAAATTCCATTCAATAAAATAGAATTTTGACTATTATTTGTTTTTAACATTATCAATACTGAAAAGTCCCAAAAGTCTATTCAACGAAACTGCGGTGGGCTCCCGAGAGGCCTGGGTATCTTTGTAAAATCTCCCCCCTGAATGTATTCCCATGTGTGTATTCCCAAATGAATGTATTCCCAAGTGTGCGTTGGATGCTCTCGCCTAGATGGTAATTGAGACAAAATGTTTTTGAAAAATTCTCGAAAGATGTCCCAGCATACATTTGCTTAATAGCCTTAGATAAATAAAATCATCTTTTGTGCAGCTCTAATCAATTGGAATAGTTTATTTCCTTCCAGTAAAATAGAATTCATAAGTCAGTTTGTCTGCAAGTCTTCCAGGCAGGCAGCTTCTACCTGCACCTTTTTCGAATTCTACCTGCTCCTCTTGGTAGATTTGACGAATAAAAAATGCCCCACTTAACAGTTTTAAATGAGCTTTGTTTAAGATACCAATGGTTTTTGGTTAATATACTTGTTGATAACACTTGGTTGAAAGACAAAATTTATGGATTTGATTAAATGCAATCTTTGGATTATCTGAACTTTTCTGAAATCTGCTATATAACATTCTCATGTTGATGTTATATGATAATCCGAAGATCATGACACTTTTAGAAGCCCTCTTCAACATTTATTGTTTTCAGACATATAAGAATAATTTAAAAAAGGATTTTTGCAGCTTAACATGAAGCTGTTGATAACATCTTCTCTTGTACACTTTTATTAGATTGTGTTAAAATATACACATTCTTATATAATAGAAAACAAAGTATTTTTTATAAGTCTCGTGACTCTTTGAATATTAATGTCCCTGAAACGACTGTTCAGGAAGATTACGGCGATCCCAAAGTTGCCAAATATGCATGTGAATATCGCTGGGAGCTTTACTTTTTCATCAATGCGATTCGCTAAAAGGCCAAAGTGCATGGCTTGTTAGTTACAGTGGTTCATTCTTAAGATAGGAAGAGTCAAACATCCCTTCAAAAATCGTCAAAGTAGCCATCTTCTAAGCAGCATCCTTTTTTATCTGAAAAAAGAGACTCGGATATTTCAGAGTTTTGAGGTCTTAGTATTCTTAGGTTTAGAGGAAATACAGAATTAATGTGCAAAACTATGCATTACACATTTACACTTAAACAATGTTTGTAATGAGTTATATATTTAGTTTTCTTAAATTAAAAATAAAATATAGTTTTTCATTTATTTAATACCATGGACTTAAAATTATTTGTTATTTCCAATATATCATCACAATTTCTTCTTATTGTCACGTAGAACTATAGAATAGAACTCAATGACACTCACAAGAGGTACAGCTAAACCAATTTATTAACTGAACTCTGAACACAGTAACTCACAAATTTGCTTTTATACAAGCAGAGAAAGTTCCAGAATAGTCTTCTGGAGACAGTAAGAAAAGTCCAGAACACTTGTATGGTAAACTAAAGAAATGTTCAGTATCTTCTGGAACATGAAATAAAGGAAAACATAAAATCAAGCATTTACATATACTATTAATAGCATTGTCTCTAACGGAATTCGAACCCAGGTCTCTTGTTCATGAGAACAATGCCATAACCATTTGGCCATGGAGATTCGACTGCTTCATTCAATGCGGCATTGCTCCCTCCTTAGAAGAACAGCGTCTCGATGTTATGACATTTCATTGTGTGGTTCTAGCTCTCGATCGAGTCACAGGGCCAGTATAAGTTGTCGTGTCTTCACGGTGAGTAGTCTCTTGAGAAATGTCTCTTTCCGGAACCTCCATTATTTTATAAGAATATTGGTCGTCTTATTTTTCTGGGTTATGGTATGGCTTCATGTGTGGACAACTTCCTTCGCTTTCCGCCTTCTAGAATTAGGATCGAAATCGGCTACTTCATAAGTGACGTCTGACAACCACCTCAAAACTTGATAAGGGCCGAAGTACCTCTTGAGGAGCTTCTCGGAAAGCCCTTTTTTACGAACTGGAATAAAAATCTACACCAAATCCCCGGGTTCGTATGCCACTATCCGATGTTTGGAGTCATAATGCCGGCGATCTTTCTGATGAGCCTCGAAAATTCGTGCATGAGCTAATTGCCTCGATTCTTCTGCTTTATTGATCAGATGACTAACATAATCGTCTTCTTGGCTGAACTCGTTGGGGCACAGAGGAAACATCGTATCCAACGTCCAACGGCGTTTCAGCTTCTCGCTCATGTAGTAGGTAGAAGGGCGTAAAACATGTCGTGTCTTGCTTGGCAGTGTTGTAGGCGAATGTGACGAATGGCAATATCTGGTCGTTCTTCTGTTCGACATCAACATACATAGAAAGCATATCTGCTAGCGTTTTGTTGAATCGCTCTGTGAGGCCATTTGTTTGCGGATGATAGGCTGTAGTCATTCGATGAGTGATACTGCACAGTCTATTAATATCGGACACCAGCTTGGACTGGAATTCTTGACCACAGTGTGTAATGATAACTCGTGGAGCTCCATGTTTCAGGATTATGTCCTATAGTAGGAATTTGGCTATTTGTGTAGCTTCCGCCATCGGTAAAGCTCTGATGACTACGTACCGTGTCAAATAATCGGTGCATACTACAATCCATTTGTTGGCGTCGCCATATTTTGGAAATCGTCCTAAAAGGTCGATTCCGATGCGATGGAAAGGAGCAGTAGCTGGTGGAATAGGCACGAGACGACCTGGTGGCTTCTGAGGAATAGATTTTCTCCTTTGACATTCTCGGCAGTGCATCACATATCTTCGAACATTTCTGTACAAATCTGGCCGTTTTTTTTATTCTGTCATACATTCTGGTGAATCCTAGATGTCCAGCGGTAGGGTCGTCATGGAGAGATTCTAGAATACTGAGCCGTAAATGCTTCGGTATCACTGGTAGGAATTTCCTTCCGGACTGATCAAAATTCTTCTTGTAGAGGACTCCTTCGTCTAATTCAAAGTTTCCCAGCCTGCTTGTTTTGGTACTTTGTTGGTCTCTTATTATTTTTGCCAATACCGGATCTTTTATCTGTTCTTCTGAGATATTAGTGAATAAAGTGGCACCTATGGAATCCCCATACCATGAAGCATCGACTTTTAATGTGTTTCTGAACAGACTATCAGCATCTTTATGTTTCCTTCCACTTTTGTACACCACTGATACGTTGTATTCTTGGAGTCGCATCGCTCATATAGCGAGTCTTCCAGAGGGATCCTTCAGTCCTGTCAGCTAACACAGGGAATGTTGGTCAGTGACGAGATTGAAAGCCTTTCCAAAGATATATGGCCGAAACTTAGTTATAGCACATATGGCCGCAAGACATTCTCGTTCAGTTGTGGAATAGTTTTTCTCAGCCTTCGTTAGAATCCGCGAGGCATAAGCTATTACCCTTTCCTTCCCATCTTTTATTTGGACTAATACTGCGCCGATTACGTATCCAGTCTCGTCCGTGTGCAGTTCCGTTGGTGCAGTTTCGTCATAAAGGCCTAAGACAGGATTGGAGGTAAGATCTTTCTTCAAGGTATTATAAGCTTCCACTTGTTCAGGTTCCCAATAGAATTTTGTGTCCCCCTTCAGTAACAACTGTAGATGTTCGGCTTTATGGCTAAAGTCCTTGATAAATCCCCCTCAGGGGCTCACCTACTATAGGTGAGTACGGGTGTCCCAATCCCGAGGTTCCCAGGGATCTTTACTCCCTTTATGTTTACTCTCCACTGAGCCTTCTGCTGTCTCCTTTTTTCTTCTTTCCCTCGAGGGTAGGCAAGGGAGCTCTCCATGAGAAGCTGTCACCGCTCTGTTTGCTTCCTTCTTCTCATGGACAGCAAATACCCCCACGTGTTTGTCGTGCGTGGCGACCCATTAGACGGGTGGTACACTGTGGTCTCCGGTGTATCAATCGGCTGGTCGCTAGCCACCTGAGTGGTTGGTTTGCTAGGGATCAAGCGAAGGGGTTACTCCTTGGGCTTGGCGTTAAGGGTGGTCACTGTCCCCGGGGGTAACTCCCAGCGTATAGGTACCGGCTAGCACTAAGGTAAGCGCCGAGGCTGGGAATAGCCAGAGTCGGTGGCTGCCTTCCCTTGTTGGGCTCTGTGGTGGGCGGTGCCGTCGGACCTGAATTTTCATCTATATCGCATGGGCTCCTCCCGAAAATCTCCCTTCAGTGGGCAACAAAAAGAAACAAAACAAAATTTTCACTGCAACAAAGACAAATACTTCGACCACTTTTTTGTCATTAAAAGAATATCGGAAGACAAAGAAACATTTCATTCTGTATCACCGTTTTTGGTTGAAAAAGCCATCAATAGTTCACTTGCTGAAGTCGCATCAGTTCGGAAACTCCGCTCTGGAGACTTGCTCGTTGAAGTTTCATCTAAACAGCAAGCTAATAAAATCATAAAACTGAAAGCTTTAGCCACAATACCAATCACTGTAAGTGGCCATAACTCCCTGAATAACTCAAAAGGTGTAATAACATGTGGAGAGTTATTCAATTTAACAATTGAAGAAATTATGAAAGATTTTCATCCTGAAGGAGTTATACATGTACGTCGCATTTCAATACGACGGATGGGCAGCTCCTCCCCACGAAACACCTTGTTCTTACATTTAAAAACCCGTCTTTGCCGGAATCTGTTAAAGTGGGTTACATGAAATTGGCGGTCCGACCTTTCATTCCGAATCCTTTGCGTTGTTTCCAGTACCAACGTTTTGGGCACTCTAAAATGGCCTGCCGCGGGACACTCACTTGCGCCCGATGTGCAGAGAAGGGACACGACAGCCAGCAGTGTAGCGCACAGGAAAAGTGTGTTAACTGCGATGGCGCCCACACCTCCTTTTCACGATCATGTCCACGTTGGCAAATGGAAAAAGAAATAATAACGCTCAAAACGAAAGAGCAAATTTCGTACCCTGAAGCGAGACGGAAAATTGTTGCTAGAACACCGTCACCTGGGAAAAGTTATGCCTCAGTTGTTCAGAACACATTTTGCAAAAACTGTACATGTACAAACTGTGCTAAATTTACTTCCCAAACAACTCACAGTGAAAAGTCATGCGACTCCGACACCGAACCCTCAATAAACAATCCAACTGAAACACATATATCCCGAAAGGCAAAATTAAAATCAAAATTGCAGAGATCACTCCAGGTAAAGCTTTCTAAACGTGGTCTGTCACCAAAACAACTGACATCGACACTTAAAAAATCTAATGTTAAGAGTTCTGTAGCTCTGGGACTGGCAAGAAAGGGCTTAGTCCAAAAGGATTTACCAAGCATCTTTGGTGGCTTACCCAGAAGTCCCGATCTCATCGCCCTACATCCATCTGATGAGGATGATAATGACTTTGCAATGACTTGCGAAGTCACTCCTACTCAGGCCACTGACCCTAATTTTTCAAAAATTAAAAAACTTTCTTGATGGGTACCTTCCTTTCATGGAATTGTCGCGGCATAAGATCTAAACTTTATGATATCAAGTGCATTATTAACAAATTTCATCCAATCTGTTTCGGTGTTCAAGAAACTTTCTTGACGCCTAGCATTCCCATAAAATTGCGTGGTTTTAACTGCGTTCGAAAAGATGCAGACACTGGACATCATAGTTCGGGAGGCGTCTGTATCTTTACTTCGAATTTGCATCCAAGCACACCACTTATTTTACACACTTCACTGCAGGCTGTGTCTGTGCAAGTTCACACTCGAACATTGGTCACAGTCTGCTGTATATATTTAACACCTCATGATATCATACGTTTACAAGATCTTGACAATTTAGTGAATCAGCTTCCTAAGCCATTTATCATATTTGGCGATTTCAACGGGCATAGTACCTTGTGGGGTTCGGACAGTACGAACTCACGCGGGCGACAGATCGAACAGTTTATTTCTAATAACTGTCTCTGTCTGCTCAATAAAGATGAGGAAACATACTTCCACGAACCAACACGCACTTTCCATAGGCTGGACATGGCCATTTGTTCTCCTGAGCTTCTTCCTTTCTTGAATTTTACAGTCGGGAATGATCTCTATAATAGTGATCATTATCCTATAATAGTCTCCGAAGCTGATAGCGGTGGTGCGACCTTATGTCCTCCACGTTTCCTATTCCAGCGGGCAGATTGGACTGCTTTCTCGAAACGGGCAGATATCACAGAGACTATGGTGAAAACTCCGGACATTTCGGAAGCAGTGCAACATGTCGTTGACATTATAATGAACGCCGCAAATGTAACTATACCAAAATCTTCCACACGTCTAAGGAAATTTCGTAGACCGTGGTGGAATGAAGCTTGCCGTGACACTTATAAAAATCAGAAAAAGCTTTGGAACATATTTAGAAGGTATCCAACAACGGAAAATCTCGTTGCTTTTAAACGTGCCAAAGCTCTTGCTCGTCGCATACGCCGTCAAAGCCAGAGGGAATCCTGGATATCTTTTGTTTCTTCTCTAAAATATTATACTCCCAGTAAAACTTTGTGGAGGAAGGTAAAAGCTGCTAATGGGATTTACAACGAATCTTCCATTCCTGTTTTAAAAACTGGAAATGTGATGTATTCCAGCCCATTAGAGGTTGTCAATGCTCTCGGCCAAGCTTTCGCACAAGTGTCAACAATAGATTCTTATAGTCCTGATTTCCTGGTAATTAAGAATCGCGCGGAACGGTTGCCTTTGCGTTTTAATGCTAGAAGAAACCTCGCATATAATTGTGATTTCAAATTGTCGGAACTGGAAATGGCTTTGTGTCAAGCCAATGATACTAGCCCAGGGCCAGATGGAATCACCTATAACATGCTTAGCCATTTGAATACCACTTCCCTTTCTAATCTGTTAAAGTTATTCAAAAAAATTTGGACTGAGCAGAAGTTCCCTTTACAATGGCGCGAAGTTATTGTGATTCCGATTCTAAAACCCGGTAAGGATTCCTCCAATCCTCTGGATTACAGGCCAATTGTTCTGACGAGCTGCCTTTGCAAGACTTTTGAGCGCATGGTCAATGTTCGACTCGTATATGAATTGGAAAAACAAGGATGCATCTCTCCGTTGCAGAGTGGTTTCCGTCGAGGTAGATCTACTTTCGATAACCTCGTATTGCTGGAAACCAAGACACGCAACGCATTTGTCAAAAGGAACCACCTTGTCTCCATATTCTTCGATATGGAGAAGGTATAAGACCGTGCATGGCGCTTTGGCATACTTTCAACACTTTTTAACTTTGGTTTTAGGGGCAACCTGCCAATTTTTTTACAGAATTTTTTATCGCATCGTACTTTTAGAGTTCGTTTAGGAAACTTTTATTCTGATCATTTTATTCAAACTGAGGGAGTCCCACAGGGAAGTGTCCTCAGTGTCACACTTTTTATCCTTCATCTCAGTCAAATCCTTAATCATTTGCCTTCTTCTGTATCTTGTAGTTTGTATGTGGATTATCTGCAGATTTCTTATGAAGGTAGTAACATGAGTCTAATTGAGAGGCAATTGCAACACGCCGTGAATAAAGTAGTGGCATGGTGCAAAGGCAATGGATATGCTATCTCTCCTGGGAAGAGTCGCTGTTTACATTTTTGCAGGAAGAGAGGGATTATCCAGATCCGAATATTTGCATTGAAAATGTTTCTATTCCTGTTGTGAACGAGATACGATTTTTGAGAGTGATTTTTGATCATAAACTGACTTTCCTTCCTCATATTTTATACCTGAGGAAAAAGTGTGAGAAGTCCTTGAATATTTTGAAGGTACTATCCAGAACATCTTGGGGAGCTGATCGAACCTCCCTACTCCGTATTTACCAGGCAGTAATTCTCTCCCGATTAGACTACGGTTGTATGGTATACGGTTCAGCCCGTGCGTCTGTTTTGCGGCATTTGGATACCATTCACCATTCTGCTTTAAGGATTTGCTCGGGGGCATTTCGAACCTCCCCGGTAGAGAGACTGTATGCTATTTGTTACCAACTACCTCTTTATCTAAGACGAAAGAAGTTATCCGCTGTTTATTATTTTCGAACCAAGTCTCTGTCAAATCATCCCATTTCCCAAACATTACCAGTTGGTCTTCGAAGACTCTATGATGCCCGCTCCTCTCACATTCTCCCATTCACTGAGAGGATCAAAGTAATTCTCCATGATTTAGATATTAATGATGTTTCCATAAAACCACATGATTTCTATTTCTTTCCACCCTGGGATACCCCTAAATTTTCCTTTCTGAATCCCTTCTCAGGATTCGACAAAAATTCAACTGCTCCAGTTGTTTTTCAACAGTTATTTAACTATCATCGCTGTCGGTATTCGTCATTCACACCAATATTCACTGACGGTTCCAAATCAATTGATCATGTTGGTTGTGGCATTGTACTCCCATCTGGTGTTATGAGCTATCGTATACATAAGTAATGTTCTGTATTCACTGCTGAGCTAGTAGCTATTTTTTATGCTCTCCAAGAAATTTCCTCTTTTGCTCAACGGAATTTTATTATTTATACCGATAGCATGAGTGCATTAGAAACCCTTTCTCACTACCACAATAAGATCCACCCGATTGCTAATAGCATTCTGTTTACTTTGAGTCTTTTGAAGATCGATGGTTTTAATGTCATTTTCAGCTGGGTGCCAAGTCATGTTGGTATCTCTGGGAATGAGATGGCGGATTCTTTAGCTAAATCTGCATCCTCTTTCCTAAACTAAGAACTCCCATACTGTGATGTCAAGAGACTATTGGCGTGTCGTCTTTTGTTTACTTGGCAAGAAACGTGGGATTTATTGACCCACAATAAATTGCATTCTGTCATGCCGTCCATTGCTATGTGGCCGACTCTTCCTATCCGTGAGGCAGATGTCAAGCTAACACGCCTCCGTATAGGACATACGCGCTATACTCACAAACATCTGATCTTTGGCGAGAGGGCACCAATGTGTCAGACGTGTCATGTGGATTTAAGTACTAAGCATATTTTAATTGAATGCCCTGCTTACCATTCTCATCGTGTCAGCTTTTTCAATACATCATCTGTAACTCTAACCGACTTGGTGGGTGGGAAATACCACCCAAATATTTTTGCATTTTTAAAAGCTATTCATCTTTTTACTTCCATCTAGCTACTTTTCAATTTTTTCATGTTTGTTATTGCTTCATTATGGAGTTGTTTCATTTGCCTCACACTTTTCTTCTGTTTCATAATTATTTTCTTTCTGTGATACAGAAATTTTAAAGTTTCATTAGTTGATTGCTATATCGCTTATATTTTATTCATTTTATCTCGGTTGGTATTAATTTATAATTGATTGATTGGGATCATATTAGTGTGCTCTTAAATTAAACCATATGACTGGCGCAGTATGGCCTCACATGGCTCTTGTGCCATTAAACCCTATATACCTACCTACCTACCTACCTTGATAAATCGGCGATAGTAAGAGCACACTCCCAGAAAGCTTCTGATGTCGTGGATATTCCTGGGCATGGGAAAGTCACTCACGGCCTTTATTTTTTCTGGGTCCGGTCGTATGCCATCACTGGATACTAGGTGTCCCAAGATCTTTATCTCTTGTGCTTCAAAGCGACATTTTTTGGATTAAGGAAAAGTCCGGCGTTCTGTATACACTGAAGGACGGTATTCAATCTCTGAAGATGTTCATCGAATGTTTCCGAGAACACCACAATGTCATCTAAATGGCAAAGGCACATTGTCCATTTAAAACGTCGCAGAAGATTATCCATCATCCTTTCAAAAGTTGCAGGAGCATTGCATAAGCCAGATGGCATCACTTTAAACTGTATAATCCCTCAAGTTTAATAAAAGCCGTTTTCTCACGATCGGCTTCATCGACTTCTATTTGCCAGTAACCAGAGTAGAGATCCATAGACGAAAAATATTTTGCTCCCTTCAGGCAATCCAAGGTGCAATGGATAATGGAAATCAATACGTGGCAATGGATACAAGTCTTTCTTGGTAATTTTGTTGAGTCGGCGATAATCAACACAAAAACGCCAGCTTGCATCTTTCTTCCTGACCAAGACTACTGAAGATTACCATGGACTTTCTGATGGTTGAATGATGTTTTTCTCCAACATTTTGGTTACCTCCTCACTGATAATGCTGCGTTCGTATGGGGACACTCTGTAAGCTCTCTGACTAATAGGTAAGTGGTCGCCTGTGTTTATTCGGTGTTTAACATTGAGTTGGTTTCCGTTCTTGAACGTCCTTTCTTGATCGAGAATTTCTGAAAACCTCTGGAGTAGACGAGGCATTCTTTCTTTTTGGTCGATCCTCAAATCCGGAGCTATCATCGTGGTATAATCGATGACACCCAACTTTGCCTTTGAAGTGGTCGTGGAATAAGGCGATCCCTCATCTATGGTATTTACGCAGCCTTCGTGTAAAGGTTCGGAATACCCGATGCACATGCCTTTAGGGATGATCTGAGGTTCTCCTTGTCCGTTGGCAACCCATAGTTCGGCTTTTTCACTAAGGAGCGTAACTATAGTATACGGAATAGCAACTTCCTTGTGCAAGAGGAGCATCCTATTTCCCTCTACTATTACGTCGATAGCTCGAAGGTTCTTACGGCCTAAGACAGTAATCTTTCTGATAGAATGAGCAATTACTTTATAGTCTTCTATCGTGAATAAACGGCTGGAGTCTGGAGTTTGGGATTCTCGAATGACTTCTTGAAACAAGAGCTCCGAACGGCCACAATCTATAACAGCTTGAGAAGCACCCAAAAAGTCCCAACCAAGGATGATATCGTGACTGCATTGCGGCAGAATAATAAATTCAAAAGCCTGAGGTCTGCCATTGATTTCGAGACAAAGCGAACACTTCCCCACTGGTCTCACGTTATTTCCATCGGCGACTTTTAAAAGAACATTGTTAGTTGTTGGAAACATGACTTTTTCAGTAGACGACGACACTTCACCGAGATAACAGAAAATGAGACTCCAGAGTCCACAAGGGCAGGTACTGGCTAATTTCGACGATTACTTCAATATTGTTCCCAGACATCTTTGCGGCAATCAGAGGATTTTTGTCACTAGCGACCTCACCCCCAAAGAAGCTTAGTTTTACTCATTTCTCCGGCAAGGAGATTGACTGGATCTTCTATACGGCGACGGAGATCTGTAGCGGCGTGTCGGCGATAGTCCTCGTGATGGGCTGGGCGACAAACTTCGGAGTGCTGGTCGGCTGTACTCGTCAGCATAGCGTCCCTCATTCGACGTCTGACGGCCGAAATCTCTCCTATTAGCCCGATATGCCTCAAAAATAGCTTTGCGATCTCGGCAATATCCCAACTACATGGCCAGGGTGGCCACAATGGAAACAGACGGGTCTTCTATCAGGAGTGCAGGGTGGCCACAATGGAAACAGACGGGTCTTCTATCAGGAGTGCAGCAGACATCTGTCTTCCTCTGTGGTTGCTGTGGGCGTAGGTCGTCTGGCAACGTTAGCATAGGAAGGTCGGCGTCTTGGTTTGACCTTTGTCCACTCTGGTGCTGTCTGTGACAAAGGAGTCAAAGCATTTTCTACTTCCTCTCGAACAACGGCTTCAATGCCTTGGTCTTGGAGTTCGGGATCAACTACTGGAGATATGAAGCGCTGGACCTCCTTCCACACTATTTGACGTATTAGTGATGCCAGATCCAAGTTTTCGTCAATTGCAGCCATTGGTACGAGATTTGGAAGCCTCTCAAATTTCCTACTCCGGATTCTCTTTTGCTGCATCTCTTCGATATTTTTACACCATTTAATAAAGTCCTTTGTAGTGGTTATTTCTTTCGTCAGTAGTGCCTGGTAAACATCTTCGGTGACTCCTTTCATCAGATGAGACACTTTCTCTTCTCCTGACATATCTGGTTTGACTTGATGGCATAACCCTAACACGCTTTGGATGTATGACTGCGTGCTTTCGCCAGAGTTTTGAGCTCCACTCTTTAGCTCCTCTTCTGCCTTCTTTACATAGTGCTATGTTTCTCCAAATGCCTCTTTTAGCATTGATTTGAAAATATCCCTGGAAGTCAATTTCTCTTCATTATTTTCGAACCATTGCTTTGCTGTGCCATCCAGGAAAAATGACACATTTGCTAGACAAGTCATGTCATACCATCTGTTAAATTTTGATACTCTGTCATACTCCTTCAGCCATTTACTTGGGTATTGCCCCACGGCTCCTTTAAATACAGATGAATTTCTGTATTGCGCCTGTGCAGATGTCAGGATGACAGGTTTAGTTTCCTGTTCTGCAGGCATTCTCCTTGTCTTTCTGGGTGGTGGGAAATAAATTCCAAATTCTGGTTCAAGGCCTTTAAGGTGATCGCTTCTTCTTAAATTCGTTTCCACGCTGACTGGAATCGTACCCGGTGCTCCACCAAAGAATGTCACGTAGAACTATAGTATAGAACTCAATTACACACACAAGAGGTAGAGCTAAACCAATTTATTAACTGAACTCTAATCACAGTAACTGACAAATATTCTGCTTTTATACAAGCAGAGAAAGTTCCAGAATACTCTTCTGGAGACAGTAAGAAAAGTCTAGAACACTTATCTGGTAAACTAAAGAAATGTCCAGTATCTTCTGGAACATGAAATAAAGGAAAACATAAAATCAAGGAATTAAGTATTTACATACACTATTAAGCGCATTGTCTCTAGGGGGATTCGAAACCTGGTCACTTGATCATGAGAACAGTGCCATGACCATTCGGCCATGGAGGTTCGATTGTCTTTTTTCAATGAGGCAATATATTTCAAGCGAAATTAATTGAAATATTACATAAATTCTATTTAAAACTAGAGTAAAATTCATTTCAAAGTTTATTATATTCCAAAATCTAAATTAGTTTTGAATTTTGAGAAATTTGAATACGAATTTTTAAAAAAATACTTAAATATGTAAAGATAATATTATCTTAAGAAACCAAAAGTTTCCAAAAAATAATTCAAATTCAAATTTTTTTTCCATCCACGAAATTTTGATAATATATCTATTTTATTCTTATTTTTTAATAAAAAGTTCTCTATCATTTTATTGCCAAAAGCAGTTTAAAAATCTTTTTAAAAAAATCGGATTCTTGAAGAAAATATAAAAAAAGTTTTATAATTATCCATTCTGACCATTGTTAGAAATTTAAAAAAAAAGTGCAAAAAAAAATTGCTTTTACTGTTTTGTTTTAATTACTACCGAAGAATAAGGATACTTTTTTCCTTAATTCTCTCCCTTTTGTTGAAAACAAGGAAAGAGGAAGTAAAGAAAGGAAGAGCATGAGAAACTTTCCAGTTTAGAAATATCTCTTTCGACTTCAGCATGATTTTTATTTATCGAGGCAAAAAGCAACCGAGATTTTGCATATAGCGGTAAAATGCCGTTTCTAATGGAATGTTTGTGAGAAGGAGGAAATTACAAAGGATTCTGTTGGGAAGTCCCTGTCTTCAGGGAGTAATGGGGAAAGGGGGCTGCTTGTAAGAGCTCTTAGTGGAAAAGGAATGCAAAGGGGATTGCCCATTCTGCAAGAACAACTTCTCCAAATGAACTTGGGGAAAATATTTATCTAAGAAGCAGGTCAGACAAGCCAAGGAGGAAATGAGTTTTTTCCAGCAATATCTTTTAAAGAAAAAAAAAT
The DNA here is from genome assembly GCA_026543865.1 of Argiope aurantia. Lineage (NCBI taxonomy): Eukaryota > Metazoa > Arthropoda > Arachnida > Araneae > Araneidae > Argiope > Argiope aurantia. The sequence goes on from JAPMOR010112000.1 coordinate 394,376, forward strand.
AAAAAAAATCACCTTTTTTTTGTTTTAAATCGTAGATTTATTCAAGTTGTTTTTCTTTGTCATTTCTTTTATGAAGAATAGCTATTGGATTTTATATTCATTTCCTTTGAAAAGAGGAAGATTCATTTTAAATAGAGGAATTGCATGGCGTGCATGAATGTTTTGAAAGAAAAATACAAATTTTTATTTAGCTATAAAGCAATTATTGTAATTAACTATTAATTGGAACACATTTATAAGGTGCAGCTATTAAAAATGGATTAATCTGTTATAGCCTTGATTAATTATATACGCCGTAGTATATATAATTAAATTATGTATCCCAAACCATTTTTTAGTGTTTAATTATTGTTAAATAAAAAAATTTAAATAGCGACCATCGTTTGTTGACCAACGTGCCAAATAGGGATACTGAATGTAATTTATATAAATTAAATTTCATGCTATTCTCACTACAAAAATATACTAAAATTATATGTAAGGGAATGACACCCATATTAACGAAAATTCTTTGGAAATTATAATTTGATATTATTCTAATAACTGAGAAAACGTATAATTAGATGAAAAATAAAAACAAAAGATTTAAATTTTATGGCAATAATTTTACAGTATTGTTATAAATTAATTTTAAAAGTGATTTCAAAATTGCAAAAATCAACCAAAAAGGATAAGGAGATACCTGGAAAGTAATTTTTCAGTGGAAACAGCAACAATATTTTTGTTAGATTTAATTAAATAAATCTTCCAATCTTTACTTAAATTTGATTCCAGTAGGTCTGTTTTGTAAGGTACCAACTTATACAAAAACAAGTAGGAACTTGTAGAAATACGCATTTCCCTTTATTAGTAGTAAAGGCTAAAATGAATGGATCCTATTGCAATTTTCACATAATGGAAATATAAAGTATTGTATATTAGTTACTTTTCTGTAAAATTTTGTTTTACGATTGTTACCATTCTTTTATGATTAAATATTTTGTTTTGATTTTATTATTTGATTTTGTTTATGTTTCAGCATTTTGCTTTGGTAAACTATTGTCCTTTTATAATATTTATCATCAAATCTAGATAGAATTGTAAAAGTTTAAGCTATTGCTAAGAAATGACAATTATTTCTGCATTTTATTTCACTTTTTTATTATCGTAATGCCAAATAATTTTGCTTAAATCGAATCTTTTAGACTCTTATCTAAACTTTAAGCAGATAATCAATATAAAAATAGTAAATTCTCTGAATGAATAGCATTTTTTGTTCAATTATTAAAATTAATTTACTATTAAGGCCTTAATTATTCCGAAATATTCTTACTTCAGTCAAAATTTGAGATATTAAGAAGAATGCAGTGTTAAGTGAATTTAAAAGAATCCTCCGTCTTTTCATCTATTCATTAACAGCTTTGGCTATGTGATTAGTAGTATTGTTGAGCTCTAAGATTTCATTTTTCTCCAAGAAAACTATTTGAAAGTAGAAATGTAATTAATTATTGTGCAAACTTTAACAAGATACTCAGACCAGCCTGAAGGAACGCGGAAAAATCTTAATGGCCGAAGAGAAGCAACAACAACACTAGCTGGAACTATTGAGTCCTAAGGGCCATCACCGGTCACGGTACAACCCTTCCGTGAGAAGTAAATCCCGTCATCGATAGGAGGTTGTCAACCTCCACCATTTCTGTAACCCTCCCTCCCCTCACCGATGAGGGCATGATCCAATCACCATACCAGAAGCTTCTCATCTTCATTTCTGAAGTGCTCCTCAGTGGGAGTATTTAGTGTAAAAAAATTGATTAATAGTTCTTTAAACAATTATGGCTGAATTAAAAAAAATGTTACAAAAAATTTTCACAATGCTATATCCTCTATTTTGCTGTTGTTCATAACAGTTGATGAGTGATGTTTATCCTGTTTCCTAACAGCATATCTTACTTTTCAATGAAGGTAATGCCTCTGCCACTGCATAAACGTAATGCCACTGTGCAAACAATTTGCCAGTGATTTGATGTCCACAAGTGAGCCTGTGTCATCATACTAACGTTAATCATCTTTGCTGGTGGAATGTCGTTAGCGCAGGTGCTGCGATCATTCATCCACTTCGGAATTCCATACTCAGTAAGTTAAACATTAAACATTGTTTTCGACAGACATTTGACAGCCACTTTAATAATTTGAGTTCAGTTATTCTTATATAGCTTATTGTTTTGCCGAAATGCACTGTCACAAACACTGTTCTCTCTATTTACCTCAATTTACCTCACTGTTCTCTCTATTTACCTCTATTTATCTCAATTCTGATGCTAAACCGCTCCTATCCTTTTCACAATGGCGACATCAAAGCAGTTGACGAACTGTGAAATTTTAAAAGTACAGCAGCTCTTTGTTAGGACGCCAAGTATAATTCCCTTCTTAAACTTACTAAGATCGTTTCGATTATTTATGGCAGATGATGATTGTAATGTTCCCCGAATTCCGATCATAAACTTTCTAAACTCGCCAAATTTGTCTTGATTCGTTAATTACGCTATGTGGATATCAAACGGTCACATTAATATAAAATGTAAGTTTATGTTTAAAACAATCATGGTTTAATTGAACTATTGTACTGTATCTTTTGCTTCTATGTGATGCATTAGCAGAACATTGATTGATTGATTCACATTTGATGAATAAGGACCAAAAATGATCCATTTATTAAAAAAGGAAGTATGATCCTTTTCTCTAAGAAAGCAAACGAACACAGGCACGGAAATTAACATAATATTGTTTTAAAGAAATTTCCAGATATTTCTAAAGTATTCATATCTAACACTATAAACGCGTCCTGGCATAGGGGTTAGGCGTCTTCCCCGGGATCTGGGTGTCCCGGGTTCGGGCTTCGTCCTGGCCTGGGGATAGCGCGCCCTCCTCGTAATCTGGGCGTCTCAGCTTCGGGCACGGTTACTTTTCTTCTCTGTTCTGTCTGTGAGGTGTGTGAATGTATCTCCCTGTAAAAAGGGGTTGTGCAAACGAATGTTACGCATGAAGTAGCTAAGTCGTACTATTGACCCTAGTCGGCGCTACTGAAAAAACAAGAGACGCTCACTCGTACTTAAATCACTGATAGATAAGTGTCAGTGAGCTTATGAAGTGCCATAAGTAACAACAGCAACACTATAAACAGTTTTGAAGCCATCATTAATGTACTAAAATAAAATTTATGTTTTTAAGAGATATTGTTTTGAAAAAAATGTGTCACTGAATTTGCTTAGAGAGAAATAACGCTTGATTGCGATTCGCTTAATTTTTTGAAAGATCATTTACATTTTTTGGATATCTAAAACAGTCATTAATTATTAATTAAAAATCTTAATGTAAAGCAATGGAGACTAAATTATCTCTAATCGAGAGCCCCGGGGGGGACAACCCTAAAAGAGGATGAGATCGTCCGGTATGATTGTTGAATCTCGCCATCCTTTAAGGTACACAAAAAAGTGGGAGATCTGGATTCTCCCATCGATGAATGATGGCACGTACTTCTTTCGGGAAGGGTTGTACCGTGGCCGGTGTTGGTCCTTAGGACTCAACCATAGCTCCCGCCAGTGTTGCTGTTGCGGCTGTCCGGTCATTCAGTTTTCTTTATCCGTGCACCTTCGGGCGGTCAGTGATCACTTATCACTTATTGAAATTCTGCAATACATTAAAATTGTAATTGATTACACCTGCCGTTTTTGAAGATTTTTCTAATTTCTTAATTTTGAATTTGTTATTACATAATGTTTTATACAATTGAAATAGGAGTAAGTGAAATATAAACAAATTCGAAAACTATAACATCAGTGCTGAAGGTTCAGAAAAGTGAAAGTTTCTTAGAAGTGAATTTCCTTAATATCATCGCTATATTTCAAAATATAAAACTGGTTTTAAAGTTATATTAATTTTATAAAATTTATATAGAAGATTTTTATGAACTTTTCAAAAATCAAACCTCAAAATTTTATATAATTTTAGAATAAAATTTAAAAAAAGTACATGTGATGAGGGGAAAAAAAGGAGTTTTAAAGTTTTCTTTTCAAGGTGACTAAAAATAACTTTAGAAGAGAAAAAATTGTTTTCGTTCCGCCCGAGGCACTTCTAGAGAAAAAAAGTTTTTAACGATATTTTTTCTTCAGTGACAGTGTTGACATTGCTGCATTTTTTTCCCTGGAACTATTTTTTATATTTTCCCATTTTTTTTTGATGGGGAATGTAAATATTGAATGATGTCCTGGAATAAAAATCTAAAGTGAAGGTCTAAAGTTATTTTAATTACGAGAGAGAATAAAAAATTTTCGTAAAATAAATGATGGATTTTAAATATTGCACCACAATCTAATCCGCATCTTTATGTCAACGTATGTTTGAATAAAGAAATGTTTAGTTAAATGGAAATTTCTGTCAAAGATAAATCCTAAAATTGTTCATGAATTTTATGAATACTCGCTTTTAATAAATAGTGTTTGTCATAAAACATTATTGATAAATGACATTTTTTAGCAAGCAGTTATTATACTTTATATAAGAAAAATTGCCAGCATGATTAAAAAATTGAATATAAGATTTAAGAGAGACTTAAAAATTTGAGTATTTCAGAAATTTTTCCCAAAATCGTCGGTTTTGTTTTTCCTTCATGTTTTTATGAATCTTTAGCCTTATTTTGCTTATAGAAATATTTTCAAAATTGAATTTAAGATATCTTAACATGTAAAATGGACACAGATTTATGATAGTGTTGAAAATTTTATCTTATCCTTACTGAAATGTTTAAAGTCTATACACTCTTTTAAATATGTCTTTTGACATCCTTCTATATTGTTTCCATACATTTTTTTTCAAAATAATTTCAGAAAAAAAAGATATTTGATTATATAATCTTATATATTAGTAAGGTATAAAAATAAGATTGATTCATATATTAAAAATTTCACATTTAAAAAGTGGAATTGAAGATTTGCCTTTTCATGCAAATATCTGATAAATTCATAATATATAAATCCTTTGTGGATAAATCGATGCATGTATAAACTGATGATGGCCGGGATAGCCTGGTTGATAGGTGTTGAAAGTTCGAATCCCGCCTGGCCGAAGATTTTCCGTTTACATGGTTGTTGGTGCAAGTATAAATATGTCGTTGCCACAAAATCCTCCAAGTCGAGGCAATACCACTGGGGGTACAGAATCAGTGGTGATCGTTCCCTGATGCAAGTATAAATTACGATCTCTGGATGAGTGAATAAAATGCATGAACGATGACCGCCCCGTGAAAAAGGTTGTGACGCATGAGTAGTTAAGACGTATTCTTGGCCTTAGATGGTGATCCTGAAAAAAGAGAAGCTAGAACTAGGTTTAAAATCGCTGATATTGACAGATGACAAGTGCTTATCTATGACAAGTGCCATAAACAAAAACAGCAGGAAAAATTAATGAAATTAGGATTCGAATCTATAATCTTCCTCTGAGTAGCGTTACTTGGTACGTTTCTGTTCCATTCTCGTTGCTGGATTACTAATCGATGGCGCTAGCAGAATAGAAAATTATGTATTGAAAAATAATTTTTTACTTACATAATTAATTGCTAAATAGAATTTGATCAAATAATGTATGAAAAGGTAAAGATCTAGATATTTGTAAAGAAATTTTAAAAATCAATAACAGGAGAGTATGTCTATATACATCTGTCATCAATTTTTATAATTTATTACAACACCAGTATAAAATGAAGAATAACATAATTTTTCAACAGATTTACCTGAAGTTTCGATTCATTTTTTCAATCATGAAACAAATGTCCTGACAATAGTTTACTTTTGTGCAGAAAGCTAAACATATTCTGATGCGTTCTGAAGATTAGGTGTGGGCCAAAAGTAAATTTACACCGGTAAGAAGCTCATAACTAAAATAAAAGAAAAAAATTAGAATTTTAATGTTAAAGGACTGTCATTAAAATATCCTTCATACGCATGTGTACTAGGTACAAAAGAAACTAAAGACAGTCAAGTAAAATAAAAAGCCGGAGCAAAAAATAAAAAAGCAGGTATAAAAAGAAACAGTGAAGAAAGTCTAAATGGCTCAAGAGAAGAACCTACATAGTATTCCATATTAATATTATCATTAAAACATAATTAGTAACTACTAAAATTTACAAAAAAAATAAAAAAATAGGTAGTTTAAACTTTGAAAATAGAAAAAATAAAAAATTAAAAAATTTTAAAGAAAAGGGAAAAATATAAATAAATAAATTAAAAAATAAATTAAATTAATGGAAAAATAAGTAAATAATAAATAAATACATTGGCTTAGTCTAAGGTAGAGCCCACGATCAGGAATCAAAGGCTCGAAAAAGAGTTCATTTTTTTCCTTCTACTTACAAGTTATTGCCCATTTTTAACAGTTCTTAACTTTCTCTGTGCATACTTTAAAGGAACGAGGAAATGGTAGAGTCCCATTTAAAGTTTTCAAATGTTAAAAAGTCATTAACACTTTAAGAACTACGAGGAATGTAAAATTGCTTTACCACAAGGTATAACCAACAAAATGTCCCTTTTTCCATGTAGTAAAATAACATATGGCCCCAAAAGTCCTCTTTACTTTGTATTAACATAACATTAATTTGTAGTAAAATAATATACGAAGTCCAAATACGAAAGTTAGTTCAGATAGGTGACAAACTAGGATAAAGCTCAGCATATGCTATGATCACAAACTGACTACTCTGTCGCGCCAAAAGGCACACGGACAGTAACATTGGAGGGAAATGTGGTTGAGTCCTAAGAGCCATTACCGGCTATGGTACAACCCTTCCTGTGGGAAGTATGTCCTATAAGAAGTCTATAAGAGGTAGCGAATCCCTACCTTTTTCTGTACCCACCAGGGTGGTGAGAACCATTCCACCATACCGGAAGCTTCTTATCCTCATTTTTCAGGCGCTCACTAGTGGAATTAGCATACAATGTAAAGAACATATTTGTCTTGGATGACTTTATTCGTGTCCTAATGAAGGAATGCCATCTTAAAGTATATTTAAATGGTTCAAACACATGATAATCATACGGGATGAGAATCTATTTATATGCTGACATATCGAAATAAATGTTCTGAAGAATTTCTAAGAGATATGGCTGGATTTTCCTTCTTTCCTTCTCTTTTATGCCTTCTCTATTATGCATGTTAGATCTCTTTTGATCCGTTCACTCCACTAGTAAATATTTTGCTGTGACAAAACAATGTACCCATATTGTAATGAAAGTATTCTATAGATTGTAGCTTCTGGCACAACATCAGACTTCAAAAACTGGTTAAGGAACAATGTCTTTCGTTGGAAACAGAAAGATGAGTTGTCATGTTTATTTCGAAATTTGGTAAGTGGAACTGAGAAGATAAACACTAAGACATGTTATATATGAAGGAAAAGATACTTGCCGGTAAATGGTTAGATCAAAATTCAGATACCTATAGACTTATCCTAGACTATAAATTTGATAAAAAGGTATTTTTACTTTCTCGTGCATGTTGTATAGAGAAAGCATAATATTTGTGAAATAATTCCAACTCGAGATTTTGAACGAATTTCTACGTTTTAGATCCGCTTGAGTTTGCTTATATCTGCTAAAAACATATGCTTAAAAAATGTTCGTCTGTCCGTCTGATACAAAGATAACTCAACAGTGACTTGGGTTAGACTGCTGAAATTCGGTAAACAGTATTTACACAAAATTTGCATATTAATATCAAATTTTGTGTAAAATCTGTTGAGAGAAAGTCCGTCTGTCAGGTTGTTCGAATATAAGTTAACAAGATAGTTACAAAACGAGAAGAGCTAGATAGATAAAATTCGGTACTAAAATTGAATATAAATAGTGTAGACACTTGTGAAATTTTTGAGCGAAATCCAACTACGGGTTCACTATCTGTCGATTTGTAATTTCAAAAATATGTAAAAACAAAAATGCAAAAACACAGTGACTTATATATATATCAAATTTGGTATGGGATTTTCTGTCTACAAATGATAGTTCGAGAAAATTTTTTACTTCAATCAGTAGAGAAAAACGTGTCTTAAACATTAATTCGATTTTAGAATGCTATAAACAGCAAGACAGGGATTAATAGCCAAATAATTCGCGACTGATAGCACAAAAGATTCGGAAAAATGCTAAATTCACGCCAAAAGAAAATTTCATGACTATCGTATACCAGTACCATGCAAGGCATTCTCTGGCCTAACAAGTATATTAGAGAATATGCGAGAAAGTTTTTGGGGGACCAATATCATTGGTTTCATTTAAATGTATTCAAAAAGCTGAAATGATGTAATTTTTTAATACACCTTTCTATTCATTTTTTAAGAAAATTAAAAATATTTTAAATCTAAGAAAGAGAGTTGTTATGATAAATTAAAGATGAATCACAAAGTTATCAACTTTGTATTTTGATATTTTTAGTAAAAAATAATATCTTATTTTTTTTTAGTTATTTTCATGAATTTACTCAGACATCATTTATGTTTCTTAATGCAGTTTAATCTATTTAAGATATGATAATTCTGATTAAAATGCTTGATTTTAAACTAAATGAATTTGTTTATCTGTGGAATACCCCTTTTGTACATTTACGATTTGAGTCCTTTTTTTAAGTTACTCCCTTCCGGGAACATTCCAAAAATATTTTAAAGAAAAAAAAATTGCCTCTTTTTATATATTTTTGTGGAATCAGTGTAATTTAATCGAAATTAAAAATGAAAAAAAAAATCTTGATTGAAAAAGAAATTTAAGTCAAATGATTTTAATCCCTAAAGCAGTCCATATAATCTAAGAAATGAAAACAAATTAAAATTGCAGTGAATGCTAATTTGGGGTTAAAAAAGAATATAAGATTATTTTAAATATTACTTACGTTACTGAAGCTAAAACTGCTTTCCTTTTATCGTTGCTGTTTGTTAAAGAAAGTGATTTAATCAAGCCTCAAAATATTATTGATGATAGAGGAAATACTAATCCAATGTATGCCATTTGCGAAAATTCTAATTTTCAAAAGATGTTCATTTTTAGTAAATCGTTTGCATGCAGTAAAAAGTGTTCTTTTCTGAAAAAAAATATCTATCTAAATTTTTTAACCTATGTGATTAAGAGCTGTGGTTTTGGTGGAACATGATTTAATTAATTAAATAGACTTTATATTTTTCTATTTTGGTTTAAACCGTTTTTTTTTTGCTGGTTAGAAAAAATAAACTACTGCATTGAGTTTATTTCATGTGTCTTTCTTTATATTCTTTTGTCCAGTTCTTTGACAGGCAATATATTTAAAAAAATTCTAGATGACACCTTAAATATGCACTTTAGTTGATATCGTGTTTAATAATTTAAATAGTTCTCATAATCTAATTTTAAGCTGATGCTTTATACACTTCTAAATACAGGGTATCCCACAAGATATGCAACGTCTGATATTTAAAAATTCGTATAGAATATATCAAGACGAGTATGTTGATGTATAACACGTTGTGTCCCGAATATAGCATCATAGACTAATTTCACGAAGAAAGTTAGTTACGAATCCGACAGTTTGTATTCCACAAAACAATGCATAGGACGATTGCACAAGGTGGGAGTTTTCTTAGGTGAGTATGTAAATTTGTGGTAACCATTGAGAGGAAAAGCGCGTCTGTAAGGGAATGTGCAAATTCTTATGCAGTTCTATTCACTTACAAAATTCAAATTAATCAACATTGACCGATTTGGATGGTTTATGGAGATTTGATTTTGCATTCACGATGATTAATAAGGTTGAATGCGGCGAAATTAATTTTAATTAGATATGGTTTATTGATGAGGTACATTTCTACCTCCAAGGATATGTTAACAAACAGATCTGGAGCTTCTGGGCCACTGAAAATCTTCATCATGCTATAGTTCGCCCACTGGATACAATTAGGCTCACAGTTTGATGAGCATTATCTGCCGAAATCGTCATTGGACAATTTTTTTTATCGAAAATGTCACAGGTGGAGCTTATTTTGATGTGTTGAATGACGATGTCATCTCATTCTTGCATGGCATAAACAAGAAAGCGATTATTGATTTATGTAAGATGGTGCTGCTGAACCTCGCCATACTCAGGAAACCTCGATCTCGTAGCGGAACATTTTCACGATAGACTGATAGCTTGGATTCTGTTATGAGAACAGGCAGTGGTATAGAGCGGCCACTTTACTCTCCGGATCTTAGCCCGTGCGGCTTTTTTTTTTATCGAAAAGTCTGAGAGACACAGTGAATTTCACACAGCCTTCAACATTGGGCGACTTGAGAGCAGCAATTGAAACCGAAGTCAAGGAAATTGGAACAGACGTTTTGCAGAAAACAGTTGCGAACGTCTATTTCGAACTTCACCATGTCATTTGCCGACATTTCGAAAATTTGTTGTATTGAAAGTTCTCAATAAACACTGATTTTCATTTTGTTTTTATTTTTTCATTTCTTGAAGTTTTCATGACACCAGTTTCACACCCTAATTAGATTATGACGTTGTATTCATGGACCCCACATGTTATACATCAAAATACTCGTCATGACGTGTTCTATTCGAATCTGTAAATATTAGATGCTGCCTACCTTGTGGGCACCCTGTACATTATGAATTTTAGTGTAGACTAATCACCATATGCCCCTTTTCTTCCATAACACTACTACTTTTCTACACTGCCGAAAAATTTATAGAACGTTATACATTCCTTTTTTAGCGAATGCTTTCCTTCGCAATGATGTTTATCATTTTTATAAGAATATTTTCCAAGTTTTCTACAATTTGATGATCACCAATATCTTTTTTCTAGTGTATCTTGCTAAATGTAATAGCAATATTATTTAATATGCTATTCTGTAACAGATTTAATAAAACTACTTACATATACGGCGTTCTTACAAAGCTCTCACTGCCCTTTAAAACTGAGAACGGTGACAGTTATAGTCATAAAAGAGGCATCTAGAATTATCAAAAAGATTATTCATGATGTGATGCAGCTGTTTAAAATGACATCGACTATCAAATTTTGGAATTATTATTTATGTTACAAAAATTATAAGATATACATAAAATCCTATAAATATATATAAATATAAATTTTATACAGCTAATCTGTTTCGTAGAAAAAGTGAGCATACTTTAAAAATTGAACTGAACGTCGCATAATTAATTATTATTTGATCGCTTATTAATTTGATCGCTATTTCAGTGTTAACTTTTTGAAATATGGAAGATAGGAACACTAACTTGTGATTTGGCTCATTTATCTTTCTTATTAATAAAATGAGTACGGAATGAAGTAATATATTTTTACTGAAATTGAGTACTGCATATTTCGCTGCACAGTATGAAACGTAACAGATGACATTTTGGGACAAGATCTAGTAACAAGAAATCACATATCCTTCAGTGGTGGAAATTTAGTTTGCATATTATATATATATATATATATGTATGTCTATCTATATATATATATAGGGCAAAAAATATGCCTAAAATGTTTAAAATCACTATTAATTTATGATGTTATAAAACGGCTCATACCTACCTTTCTTTATTATAAAAAAAGGTCCTAGATCGTTCAAGAAACTCTCTTCATGGGTTTATAAAATTTCACAGATTAATCAAAGAGGTCTTTTAAAAACACTGAATTTAAAAATTGCAAACAAATTCATTTTTACTATATTTGCTTAGAGAAATCATACCTGAAAAGAAATCGATCATTCCAAAAAGCAATAATATTTTTCGCAATTTAATCACATTAAAATAACCTTTTTGCCCCTCGTCGCTGTAAAGAAGAAGCTGATTTGAAGAAACTAAATATAGAAATACATTGAAACAACCGTCTCATTTTTAAAACAGCGTAATGCATTCCTAGCATTGACTCATAAATCTTTCAGAAACTAGTTACTGGACTTATTTTGTCTTTAGCAAATGTGATTTTTGTCGATGATAATCTCAGTCCAGTAACCAGATTGAACTTTTCTTCGGAGGATCTTTACTTAATTTAGTTCTCGATACAAAAAAAAAAAAAAAAGAAAAAAAAAGAGGTATATTTCTTCATTCTCTCAACTCAAATTCCGTGATATTCCTGAAGCGGGAAAATTTCCTGCAAGAAAATGACGCAGGAAAGCTAAAACAAAGACGGTATTTTATAGTAATGCATTTGTTCTGTGATTCATCAGTGTATCTCACAATTTTATGCAAACAGAAAAGGGAATTGACTTTTTTTATTTATTTTTATCGAACCATTTTGTTCTGAGTGCTCTCAGGATACATTTTAGGAACCTTAACTGAATTGCGTATTGAAGGTTCCTGAATTTTGTTTTCCGATGCATATTAGATGAATACTTGAAGCGAAATGACAAAAGCTTTCTCGCCTTTATTTCTTGGATAAATGGAGTTGCAAAAGTTGATCAAAGATATTGAGAAAATTCTCTGTAATAATGCAAGGCATTAAAAAGCAATAGAAATGTCATAAAGAAATAGATTTCCTTTTGATTCATCAATGAGTCTCAAATTATTAAGCAAATATAAATTGCAAATATTTTTTTTTCATGATTTTTGTTGATAACTTTTAGTCTTATTAATATCTTGATGAATGCCACGGAATTATTACGGATTGAAATGTTTCTGAGATTAGTTTTATATGAGTATATTTTAGTTACCCTTAAGAACAAATAAAATCAGATTAACAGAACAAGAAACGGACAGTGCACAATATTGAAACATCAGGCATTGTAGACAAATTCGTACCCCATATAGAGACATGCACATTGTACCCACGTAATATTATACTCCAAAACTGAGATATACACATTGTACCAAAGTACATTTTGTAACCCATAATTGAAACATACACATTGTATACATGTACATATTCTACCCCATAAATGAAACATACACATTGCACCCACGTACATATTGTACCCCAAAATTGGGACATACACACTGTACCCATGTACATATTGTTCCCCAAAATTGTGACATACACATTGTGCTCCCATATAAAAATATACACATTGTACCCCCATATCGAAATATACACATTGTGCCCATGTACACATATTGTATCCTCATATTGAGACATACACTTTGTATCCACGTACATATTGTATTCCAATATAGGAATATACACATTGTACCCCAAATTCTGACGTACACATTGTATCCCCATATTGAGACATGCGCATTGCACCGCATGTTGAAACATTGTGCAAATCTACACATTGCACACCCGTTTTTATTGAGACATATAAATTGTACCTACGTACTTATTGTACCCCAAAATTGAGACATGCACATTTTACCCTCATATTGAGACATACAAATTGCATTTATGTACATTTGTACCCCAAATTGAGACAAAAACATTGTACCCCCCTACATGCGAAATGACTGAACGAAACTTAATCCCTATAAGCATTCTGCAAACACATTGTAATATAAGAAATTCAGGAACAAGCATAGCACGTGCGACAAAAGTTTACATTTAAAACTAATACATTCAACATACAGAGAATTTTATTTAATTGGGAAATATTGCATTTGGAAACTAGATGCTCGCCCATTCAGTCAAATAAATCAACTTTTATTAACTATATCTTATCATAGAAAATAAAATACTATATATGTGGAATATACATACACAATTCCGAGTGGTTAGAAATGCGTGGGGAGTGACTAAATTCATTTGCGAATAAAATTAGCCAAGTCAATTTAGTTTTTGACTCTGAAGGCTTTATTAAAATTTAATTTTGGGATTTTTCTCGACAACTGAGGACGGAGAGGGATATGTGACGTTTGATGGTGCTTTTAGAGGGAGGGGCATGAGTTTACATATCAAATGAAAAATGGTAAAAATGGTCTGCTCCGGTACTTTTTTATCACAAGATTCTAAGAATTAGCCTATTTTTCGTTAGAATGCAATTCAGTAATTTGTTTTCCTAGCAAGAATTCTAAGTTTTTTTGACAAATCATTACAATTGTCTTTTAATATACATCAAAATTTTCTACTTCAAACTGGGAACGTGTGAAGAAATGTGGAATTTTGAAGACAAAGTTGAATTAATATGCTTTAACAAGCATATATTGATAAAAAGATATTACCCAGTATAGAATGATAAATATTTTCCAAAGTACTATGTTTGAAATTGAGTTAAATTGACTATATTTATAAGAATGTTTAGGTCTTTATTTTTAACTTAATAGTTTTTTAAAAAATGATTTGATTTTTATATAAAGTGGATTATGAAATTTACATTTTTTGCCTTGGTGGTCTTCGGAAAACTGGCACTGCTGAAAAACAACATCAAGAATAATATAGAAATACAATCTATGATTTAATAAGGTTGCAATATATTGATTCTTAATTTAGAATGTAAACAAACACAGAATATATAATCAATTTATCTAGTTAACCCTTTAAAGGGCCATTTTTTTCTAGTCATATTATGTTAAAATATTTTTAGGCTTGAAATTAGAATAAGAAAAGGGATTCATTTAGCTTATTAGATAAATTAAATTAAATTAATCAATTAATTTGGTTAATTAATAATTAAGTAATAAATCAAGACACATCATTTTGTGAGAGATAAAGAACTGAAGCATCTAAGTTTCTGTCTTTCTAAAAAAATTTGGCAGTACTTATGCCAACCTACACTAATTTCATACAAAGATTGATAAATTTGGTGGGAAGCATACTTCCCATGGCCTTAGAAAGAGTTAAGTGGGCCATTTACATTTTTTCCTTGGTGGTCTTCGAAAAACTGGCACTGCAGAAAAAACAACATCGAGAATAAGATAAAAATACAATGTATGATTAAGTAAGCAATTGTAATATATTGATTCCTAATTTAGAATCTAAACAAAATCAGAATATATAATCAATTTTAAATTCATCTAATTAAAGGGGTAATTTATTTAACATGCTATAAAAAAGAGTTATAATTATGAGTGATGGTGATCATAAATCATAAATCATCCTATAGAAAACAACGAAACAATATTTAAATTAGAACCGAAAAATTTATTTACTGATTCTTAACTGAGAATAAACTGAAAAAAAATATTATCTATATATTCACAATGAAATTTAATTCAATAATTTATACACCATTTTATTTCATTATAATATTCCATCTTTTAAAAATTTCGTTACGTCTCATGGAACTTTTTTTCTTTTAACAAATTTTTATTGGATAGAAAGGCGCTTACGAAGATTTTTCAATGACTCAGTATTTTTCGACAAAACTGAATTTTTCAAAAAATAAAACAGAAATTGACCTGAAAATTTTACTAGTTATTCTGTTCTATAGAATCATGTACTTAAATAGAATTCCAAAAAACTTCATTCAAATTAAAAAGAAAAAATTGTCGTTTTCTAAAATTTACCGTTCTGTGATTAAACTATTATTACATATTGTGTTTTCTTTACAGTTTGCAATTTTCTGGAAATGATTATTGGAATTTGTGGCGGATGTTGATGACTTACTGAAATAACGCTATAGAACTTTTCACTCTACACTATTGTAGGAGCCCTATTTAGCTTGTTCGTTATCATTATTTTTGAAAATGCATTGTTTTCATTGTATTTGAAGAATGAATCGCCCCTAGAAATACTGATCATTTAATGTTTTTTTCTTAAATTTGTGGAACACCGAAAAATTTATTGATTTAAAAAAGCTTATTGAGGCCAATTCACAAAAACGTTATAAATGACCACATTCATATTTCTAGTCGCTCTGTTATTTACAAGAGGAAAAATTGACTATCGTAATCACGTCATGAGCATCATCACGTCATGACATCAACTATGGATGATTTCTGGGGATATTGTAATTTTTAAACGTCGATTTTGCTGTCGCTGAATATCAAAAACCTGCTTTTTGCAACTCTTATTCCCTTATAGCACTGTCTGCGTCTGCAGCATCTTCTCTCTCTCTCTCTCTCTCTCTCTCTCTCTCTCTCACACACACACACACACACACACATATAATTTGGAAATTCTAATCGGCAAAGCAAAGCAAAGTGAAAAAAATTATGTATAATTGTTACTGACAAAATTTAGAACAATATAATCACTTGATATAGTTTCATTTAATACCTGCTTACCTTCAAAATCAATTTATATTATAACATTGTTTTCTATTTTATGTGATCTAATTTGAACTAATTTCAAGCAACAAAAACTACCTACTTATTAGAAATGTCTATTTTTGTTAAAAACTTTGAAAATGAAATGTTAAGTGCAAATTTTTCTTCATTTGTTATCAAATCTGGAATTTGTTTTTCCATTTTTAAACATTGTGAAAATATTTGAGAACTTTCACATAAATGCATAACATTGTTTATCTTTGAAACACAAATCTCAAAGTTCGACAAAGAAATGTATTCCTATTTTATTAATTCAAAGGAATTTTGTTTTCAAAATTCTTTGTGTATAAATTTAATAAAAACAAACAAAAAAAAAGCTGAAACTGTTTCCTTTATTAAAAGTTAAATATTTAATAATTTGCGCTTTATTTTTAAATGTAAATCCGTTAAAATATCATAAAATTTACATTCATTATTCGCATAAATTAGATTTCATTAAAAAAATGCTTTGGAAAAAATTATTAGATAAAAATTGCAAAAGTTATGCCAAGAAGTTTTTCGAACATTTTTTTCTCTGACTAAATTGTTTTTAAATCAAATATATCGTTTGTTTTGCCTCAGGAATTTTATGTTACCCTCAAAAATAAATAAAAAATTATTGAGAGACTTTTTTAAAGTATTATTTCCATATCTGTGTTGATTCTAATCACTTATTCTTCTTTGATTAATCTTTTCTTCTCGATTTTTAAAGAAAATGATTCAAAAGTAAATATTGAAGGAAGCTGTATAATATAACAATTAAGAATAAAAGATAAATTTCCATTTATTTATATGCAGAATAATAACTAAAGTGCCTTTAATAATTAGTTAGGAATTTGATAAATTATTTTGAAATTCTATAGATTTTAAATTCATTTATAAGTTTTTCTGATTTACGAACTATGTTGCTATTTAGAAAATATATTTTCATTAAATTTAATGTAATAATTATTTATCACTATATACAAAATTTTATAAATATCCAAAACTTTTATTTCATATATTCTTATAAAAATAAATTATGAATATTCAATGTACCGTATATATGAAATTATTTGAAAAATATTGAGATTCATTTTCTTAATTTTTTTCTTTTCATAGTTCAATGTTTAAGTGAAATAATATGCTTTGATTTTGTAATACTTTCTAAAGTAGTATTCTATTTCATCTTTTTTTAATTTTATCTTAATGAAAAAATATTTATATAATGGTAATTTTTTTTTGTTCCAGACTTTTTGAAATTTTTTTTTTGTAATAGTTCTAAGTTTTATTGCTGATTGTTCAAGATTTGCTGAAGATTCAAGATTTTCAAATAACATGAGAAATATGAAATGTGGACTTTAATAAGGCTTAACCAGAACTATTACAAAAAGAATATTTGGAAGATTTAGGATCATAATTTTGATCTCTCAATCGAAATAGGAAAGCAAATTCATTCCATTAGAATAATGCATTCTGTCGATTGTTGTTACAAAGAGTGTTATAAAAAAGAAGCAATTTTGAATGATTGTTAAATCCACATAAGATTGTATTCAGTGCCGTCATCCTGGCCTAAGGATAGCGCGTCTTCTTCGTGATATTGGCTTTCCGTGTTTGAGTCCTGATTCGGGCGTGGTTGTTTTCTTCCTTGTATTCTCTATGTGAGGGGCGGGAATGAACCCCCTTGTAAAAAGAGATTGTGCAAGCGAGTGTGTGTGTACTATCTTTATTTCGGTTAGAAGTCAGACTTCTGCCCTCGGGTGCTCATTTGTCTTTACTCGGTAGCTACTGAGCAAAAATTTGGCTTAAAATAGTCACACAACAACAACAAAAAATTTTGTTCAGCGAATATAAATTATCCCCTTTCCATTTAAAATTTCAGTAATTTGCATTTCGAATATATATGAAAGTTGGACACGATGAAGTTACTTGATAGAAATCTAAGGAATATCTACTAGAAACAACATTTTTGAAAATTTAAATTTCATAAATCAATTTTAATTATTTACAACAAATGTTAATTTGATTGCAGTAAGACTATAATATTCCAATATGTATAAGAAACTACAAACCATGAAATTAAAGCAATATTTCATGAAACTAACTATGACTTTTTGATACCTGTAATATTTAATTATAAAGTAAATGTTTCCTGAGTCAAAACTTATAAAAATAAGATGCATTATATTTAAGGTGCACTAATGCCGCTACATCGATTAATAAAGCAAATTAGAAGTTGATATTCACATTACGTTTAAATTGCAAAAAAGTATAAAATAGAAGAAAAACTGAAGAAAATTATAAATATGGCCTGAAAACTTCATCGTCACCTTCAAGCATTGAATAAAACCAGGAATTCTTTTTCTGCTAGGGATCTGACTTTCGTTCAAGTATTGACCCTTCGTGGCTCAAAAATCGCAAGAAATTGGAATTTTTTGAAGGCAAGAATTACAAAATAAGAACATTAAAAAAAACAGACTTTACGAATAATAGTATTAATTAAGCAAACAAATTATTTCAAAATTCAAATCCAAACAAAATCCCAACAAAATTAAACCAAATAAAATCACAGCAAAATATTATAAGATTACGAAATTATAAGGAGGGAAACTAAATTTAATCTAGCACACAATTATACCTATCAAATGTAAACGTTCCCACGTTTAAGGCTCTATACACCTATAGCGCGTGATCAAAGCGCCTGTTAATCAGAAAAGAAACCCAAAAATGCTTAGCTTCAGTAGTAAAAATATTAGAAAATAGATTGGAATACAGATATATTTTTCCTTAATAAAATTTTTTATTGCAATAATTTATAGGAAAATCATTAAAAGTTAAAATTCTTGAAAAGTTTGTTTGTTAAACCCGGAACTCTTTCACAGAAAAAAATCCCAGTTTGAATCCTTGCTTGAAGGTGATTTTGATAAAATTTTCAAAGCCAAATTCACCATTTCCTTCATTTTTTTTAATTCCACTTTATCCCTTTTTGAAATTTAAACTTAAGGTTGATAATTATTTTTAATTTTTCTTACATGCATATTTCATTCTTTATCATAAAAGAAGGCTTTAAAATTTCTTTGAAGATTAGAAATATTAAAAATTGCAAAAAGAGCTCAAAGATAATGATTATCGATAGTATAGTATTCGAAATCCCGTGAGTTTTTAGGATAAAAGATAAGATTTTCAAGACAAAATTTATCCATATTCAAACTTATCTCATTTTCAACACTTGCCAAAGACAGCATCAGATCAAAGGGCCTCGGCATTAGCCGTAGATCACTATGCCTACTAAGAATAAAGGAGAAATTCTGTCCCAATATGCTGGTCTGTATTTTCGGTTTTTTTTTCCCTTTTACTGGGTAGATCGTTTGTTTAAGATGCCAGTTTTCGCATAAATAAAATTTGAAAGGTTAGAATGACAATTTGGAGCAATTTTTTAAAAAAGACTTGGTTACAAATTAAATTTGATTTTGTCATTTTATTCCGATAAATTTAGAAATATTATATTTTATAATATTTTAAATTTTAAAAAGTATCTTGCAATTTTTACTTCATTTTAAATATTTTTTTAAAATTTTTCTCCTATAAATTATAACAATTTGCTTTATTGTTGGAATGGAATTCAAACCGTTTTTATTGTTTCAATGAAATATGTAATCATTTAATTTTCTTTCAATGTTTAAAGCTGAAGAAGAAAGATTCTGTTTATTGTAGTTCCCAAGAGGAATCAGACAGTGAAATTTGGACTATTGCATATAGCACGAAATTAGAAAATGAAATTCTAGGACAATTAAATTTTCTAGTGCACTATGATGTTATTGGACTCGCCTCTTTTAGGAATATTTTTATACACAGTAATCAGAATGGGTGTAAGCTTTAATGTCTATCACATTCTGGTGTTTAAAAATACTTTTTCGAGAGAATAATGAACATGAAATAATGAATTAATTACAATCATTATTCCTGTCGAATTAGATAATTATCAGAAGGCAGGTAGTCAACAATATTTGAGACTAATAAGAACGATCTTGAAGTATACTTTATTTATATATTTTATAGCTGTGATTAGTCGGTTATTATTAATAATTTCCAAATATTCGCTTTGGATAGATGTATAGATTTGTATATTAATACATATCGCAACTTGCAGATGCAATGTCAATCTATAATTATTATCATGTGAAAGCTGCATTAGAAATTTTGGTTTGAAACACATGATTTTTTATGCCATATTTCTTCTGAAGGATTTTCTTTCCTTCTTATTAATGTTATAGAAACACAATGAACTGGAGATTGGTTCTCGATTATATAAATATTAGATTTCACATATGAACTCCACTTTTTGTATAAAAAACTTTTATTATTTATTTCTTTGGGATGAATTCATCTCAGACACTTGTATTTTCAAAGTGTGGAGAGTAGTAACTGGATCAAATATCATCTTCGTCATCTAAACAAAACTTAAAAGATTTTAATATAGTTCCTAAATAAAACTAATTGCTTTTAAAATATATTCTATTTTTTATAAAATAACATTTATTTGCTCAATTTATTTTGGTTTATGTAATGAGATTATGAATGCTTTTCAAATGCAATATTGCTTTTTATTTCGAATTTTTCTTTCGCTTATTTTAATCAACTTTTTGATTTTCTGAATGAAAAATGCCTCTAATCAGAGGAACTCAAGGGATATTATACATGTAAGTATTGTAAGTATTATGGTTAAAAGCAAAATGTATTTTTAATTAATTCATTTAATTTACATTAAAATAAATTTCTCACCTGCTCTATATGTTTCATGATGAGACAGCCCATATCTGCAAAAAGACATACAAGACAAGTAATTTGAATAAACATTAAAAACACGATTTAGAAGAAAAAACTCTGTATCGAAAATTTTTCCATTGATTTTATTAATGTTTTTAAATATTGATTATCATAGTATTTCTATTCAATTTTATTTATATTGTTTCATATGTGTGGAGATGTAATTTTATAATTCGTTATTCATTCACTTACTTAGACATTATTTTGTACATTTATATATTTTTAGTGAAAATACACAAGGTTGTCAGCTTCAGAACCTAATTTGTATTTAATAGCCATATTCAATTATATTTTAATTCAAATTCAATGGGAATTACATCATTTGTTTGTAAAGTGGGAAAACTTTCAACTCAAAATTCTATATTTTTAAAATAAGGAATTATAAATTAAACTATATGACGATGAAAATAATGAATATAAATAAGACTATTCTTTTTTGCTCATTAATGCAAGTGTTTTTCTAAATTTCTAAATTATTTTTTTTGCGTTTTTTTAACATAAAAAAACGTAAGAATTTAGTTTTGCTTTCTGAAAACAATAAGATTAATTGCGTAATTAAGTTAAACACAGCTTTGCTATTACTTAGTGAATAACTCTGAATGGAGAGAATATTTATCTTACTTTTTCTTAATAGTATCGCTTAGGATTTCTTTCAGAAATATCTTGGACGGTGTATTCTACTCTTTAATGGATTCTTAAATTTTTATTATTTACTTATTTCATTTAATTGGATTTCATCAGTTTCTAAATGCTAAAATGCTTTCTTTTCATACTCTGTTTTTTCTAAAAGAGAGCATGATCGCATGGTAAAAAAAGATTATATTCGTCTGTTAAATTCATTAACGGTTTTCTAGGTATTAAAGTTGCTACATAAACTAAAATCAAAATAAATAAAGAAATATCTTCGAAGACAGATACAGGATAACCCAATAACAGTTTAATGGTTTCATTATATATATATA
>JAPMOR010112000.1:416710-431964 GCA_026543865.1 Argiope aurantia
AAGACATATTTGTGATATGAATCAAGGAAAGCTATTGAGGCTGTTTTGCATTTGTAGTGCTTTGAAAGATTCATTTTTGAATTTCATTTCACTTTTGTGAGAATAAGATCTTATCAAAAGATGCACGATTATTTGCAATATTATTCTATTTTTTAAAAATTTCTTGTGGAATTTAATTCGATAAAAAATTACAATCAAGTTATTATTTTTACTAAGGGAAAAATATTTAACTATTATAATGTGTAGTCGTAGAAACTTATTTTAAAGTTAAATTAAGTTCTATAAACTTGTTTCACGTCTTTTGGATTTAATATTGAAATTTTTCGAAAAATCATAAGGAAGGCTTATTTTTAAAAAGTAGTTAGTTTTACTTATTTTTATAAGAGAAGTTAATTTACTTTGTAAATTTATTTATTTTACAAAGTAAATGAGGCATGTAAATATTCTACTATTGAAACATATAGTTACTATGTAATACCGCTTGACCAACTACAGAACCATTTGATAATTAATATGTAAATTACCGTAGAAATAAAAGTTTCATTATTAAAAAAATAAGCTTCTACGGTTATTCTTTCTTTGCAAAGACATCTCACTCACCTGCAACGTCTTGCAAATCATTTGATTTTAAAGCTTCTAAGGATATTTTATATTTTCTGCCAATCTATTCAAAGCAGTCGTTCTTTTTAACTCTCGAGAAATTTCTCATGTACAATCCCTTTTCTAAAGGACGATATGAGTATTTGTTATTTAAAGAGTTGCGACCTTTTTAACTGAATAGAAAATTATTGACCGCCATTCTTCAATTCATTAGATTCTTTTTACCATTTTTTCTAAAAGGTGAAATAATCATGTAATTCAAACAATTTAATCATATAATTTCTACTGAATTTGATAATTTTGATCGCTATTTCAAAAGATAAGATGTTTATTTTTGATTCAAATGGTATTCTTCAGTTGATTTTATAACTTTTATCACCTTTGCTGAAACATGATATCTCTGTTTGTGATTCAGATGGTGTTATTCATTTGATATATTAGATCACTTTTCAGGAAGCATGAGATATTCATTTCCTATCTTTTAGCATCTCTCTCAAAAGAAATGTAATCTTCTCTGTTTCAGATCGTATTATTTACTTGATTTGATACCTTTGATCAAATTTTTCTAGAAGATAAGGCAATGATTTATAATTCGAATAACATTTCTCATTTAATGTAATAACTGCATAAAAATGATGTTTCTACATTTCAAAATATCTTATTCTAATTTAAATCTTAATTAATTTAATCTGATTAATTTTTATGTTAAATTAATTTATGTTAACATTGTTCTATAACGATGTCTTATTTCCTGATTCAATTCCATCTTTTTATTTAATAATAGAAAAAAGATAGAAAACTGATGATTGTTGTATTTTCTCCCTCTCCAAGCGATGGTATAAAATTCCCTAAAACTGACACATACATTTCAAAGATATCTAAGATTCCTCTTCCTAAATAGACACATGGCACAAAAATCTCTACCTGGGTCTCATAGTAAAATCACCGAAGGAAAAAATTTCGGTCAATCTTGTATCGTGATGTAAACAAACGTCATTTTATCATGGTTTCTCTCTTGTACAAATTATGACTTTTGTGGTGAAATAAATAAAGGTTTAAATTTCAAAATTTTATTTCTGCACAATTGCACCTACAAAATTATGTTTATATATATAAAAAAATTAAAGAACTCTTTGCTAAATTTCGTGCTTTAATTATATTTTCGTTCTTTTAAACGATGAAATAAGGAAATTAAAATGAACATAGTTTAAAAAAAACAAAACGAAGAGAAACAAAACTGTTCTAGAGTTTTTTTCGTTATGCATTAATTTTCAACTCTATGTTGGGAAAGTCACTATGAAAAAGGATTTTTCACCGTCTCGAATTCTTGAAATTTGTTTTAGTGTTGAAGATGTTTCTTTGAAAAAATAAAAAGTAGAGAAAAAAAATTGAAAAGAAGTAATACAATTGTGAAAGTAACTTTCGACAGAGAGGCAGTTAGGGGAATAGTGAATTTGAATCCGAACAAACTCGGAGGAAAATTTCATTAGTTCAGGGAAAGTTCCTCTTTAGAGAGAGAGATAGTTTTAGAATTCTTATCTTACTAAGCTATTTCAAACTTTTAAATTGTAACTTTGTTTGCTTTCTACTTGAACTACGTTTCGTTTATTTAAATAAAAGAATCTTGTGGATTGTAATTGATAAAATTTTGATCTTAACTCTTAATAAAATAACAACAAAAAATACTGCAGATATAACTTGACATTTAGAATATTATTTTTTGTTTTTACAGAATTCAGATTTTTGAAAGATTTTGTTCTGCTTTTTAAATAGTGTAAGCTTGAAATTCCATTCGAAATTTAAATATCATTTGTCCGAGATTAATATAACTTTAAAAAAAAGAAGACAAGTTATGTAATATTTAAGGACTATTTAATTTTGCAACAAATTTTGTTTGTTATTCTAACATGAAGGAATATGCAAGTAATTTATAGGAAAGCAATTATATTCAAAGACGCAGTATTAAATTTTTTTGGTAACTTTTCTGAGAAAAAGCAAAAAATTCAATTTTTTGTGTATTGGAGTTAATTTTAATAACATATTTGAGTTCAAATGATACGTATCACCTTTAGAAGGTTCAGAAATTCATTTAAAAATCAATTTAAAGTCAGAATATAAAAAAATTATGAAACGATTGCATATTTTGAAACTATGTAAAGGGAAGAAAAGGCATATTTTGATTTACTTTTCTTTTAAAAAAGGAATTCCATTTATTTGAGTAAATTTGTATAAGAAAAATATTGAATTCAAAGATATTATTGAAATAACAAATAAAAGAACATAGAATGACAAAAACAAGCTCAAGCTAAACTATTATCTCAAAATTAAGAAACTCAATGAATGCAAGACTGTATAAATATGAAAAAATCGGTTTCATTAAAATATAAATTATTTTGTCAGAAATTTAATAACCGTTTTCTTTATTGGAAATAAAAAGATCAAGTAAATTGGATTTTCTTCTTGATCCTGCCAATAATAAAATGGTATTAGATAGCAGTTTCAAAAACAAATTTTTAAAACATTTTCAAGTAGAAAATCATCATAATAATGTCTTTCTACGAACTCAAATTAAGTGTATAATGAATATTTTCTTAGATTACGAAAAAAACACTCATTCTCAAGATAGTGTCAGCATTTATAAATGAATTGCTTTCCATATGCATGCATTAATATTCAAAAGGCATATTTGCATATTTCTTCTTTAAAAGGCATATTTGGATGTAAATAGTAGATACTTTGTATCCGGATTTATAAGGTAAATAAAATTTCATCCTCAAATCGTGATATTTTGTTCAAAGTGTTATTCATATATTTATGTAGCATTATTTAGCTTTATAAATTGAAGTATTCTAACAACTATAAAAGTTGTCCTCTCTCCACCTGTGAACGGCAAAGATTGTTTCCTTAAACCTGGTGTCTGAGTACAGTAAGGTGACCAGGCGCTCGTTGCATTGTAAGATTAGTTACAACGCTACCTGACGGTAAGAGCGGAATTCATTTTTTTTCTAGAGAGCAATACAAGACGGGGAGAAATATTATTTATAAAATATAGAATTTCTTCTGTTAATACAAAAAGTCAACTTGTGCAAAATACTAAGAACAAAACGGACAAATTAAAACAAAAATCTTAATTCCGCTTAAAATCCAAATTTATTTGTTTTCATTTTCTAAAATTGTGACGTGTGTTGAAATTGTTTTTGATACAAAGACAAAAGTTATTTTCCAGATAAAAACAGACGTGAATTTATTTTTTTCTATGGGTACAATTTGTGCCTCAAGGTCTCCAATGATGTATTACTGTTGTTTGCAATAGCTCTCCAAATGATATGGAAAAAAATATTCAAAGAAATATCCATATATTCTCTGAAGAGACAGAGAACAGTCTGTGCATAAAAAAATAAAAATGTGTAATCACTTTTTATTATTTTTGACGCATTTTATGACATTACAACTTCGAGAATCGTGACCAGAAATGTGAGAATTTTACTCGTCTTGTTCTTAGCCTTATTGAACTCGAGGTACCTTTGCGTACTAAACTGAAGACATTTCACAATTTTGAATTTACATTTTTCCCGTATCTTGTACCGTTTTGGAAATAGGAAGCTAATTTCGTTGATTGCCGATAGGTGATAAACTTCTAACCTTTCACAAAAACATGGTCACTTTACTATACCTAGATACCACATAATATTTTTCGCAGTTTTCAGATTAATGTGGGATAGAAATAACCGAATTTATGAGTACAAAAATTTAAAATATAACTATTTAGATGAATGAGAAGTGGTATGTGATGATGAGGCCAAAAGAATACATCCCTTATTAAATTTTAGGTATAATAGCTGTAAATGAAAATACTCATAATGTTGTTCTTCTTTAAATTTCTTATTAGAATATAGAATCAAAAAACCATCTCGCCCTGAAACTATGTTGTTTACCAAAAAATAAATAATTTTAAACAACAAATTTTTATGCATACAATTTCACAATTTTGATGCTACAAATAGAATTTAATTTTACTTAATTTGAACATGGTATGACATTTCTAGTGTTTAAGAACTCAGAAAAAACATGTTACGTTTTGAATAAAACTTATAGAAAGATTTTCTTTTTGCCAACCCAATTTCAGTTAATTTTTTTAATATTAAGTTATATATGAAAATCAGTTTTTAAAAGTAATCTAATGTATTTGTAAAATTTAAGCCAAGAATATTTTCAAAGACCTAAGGAAATTTTTAAACTTCATACTAACAATTTTTAAAAAAAAATATAATATCCTTTTCACTGTCTGAAATTTTGATACTCTAATGAAGATTAGATTTCTCTAATTAAAAACATACAGTTGAAAATTTCACACACTCTGTTTTCGCAAATATTTTGTAGAAATTTATTCTATAATGAAAAGATGTTTTAAAATATTTTTTCTTATCTTTTAATTCTAATCTACTAGACAATTTTATAGAAATATTTTTATGCAGTAGAAATTTTTATGAATTGCAAATGATATTTAAAGAATCCGACTAATTTTTTTTACAAATTTAAGTCTTTTGAAAAGGTAAAATATCTACCAATTAGAATAATTTTTATAATATATATCCGATATTGTGGTCTCATTATTTTTTGAAAAAGGTGCACTCATTCTCTAAAAACTTTCTTATAATAAGATTTAAATTTTTATGTTCTGAAAGCAATTTTTATTGAACAGTGAATAATAATTAATAGAACAGAATCACTGTAGTATAGAGAATAACCATTTTGAATAAATGATATAATCAGAAAAAAGTATTTCAAAATTTTCTATTCTCGATTCCTAAGAATGCCATTTAAACTGAAAAGATAGTTTTTATTTAAAATCTGTTAAATCATTTTTTTAGAATTTTTCAACTCCCTTTTAGAACTTGAAACTCGTCATTTTTTTTGTAAACATTCTTTTTTTACCTTATTTTCTAAAAAGTGAAGCAAATATCAAATGAAAATTTTAATTAAAAATGGCGAGATATAATTTTTTTTATATTTATAAGCTAAATAAAAAATTTTGAAGATTCTAAACACATTTTTTTCTAATAGTTTTTAATTTATGTACATATTTAAATTTACGCTATTATATTAAGTAGTAGAACTTGTATTGATAGTTAACCTAAAAAGTAAAAAAAAAATGATGTAATAGTTAACTTTATGAAAAATGAAGCAAGCACATTAATGGTCTATTTATTTGGATTTTGATACATTTTGTAAAATTAAGAGTTTGCATATATAGTGCTTTATAGAAAATATCAACACTTTGACAAAATTAATTAAAAATATAGAAATATAGAAAATAAAAAGCTTCTGAAATAAATTACTTTTATTATTTATCGTAATAAATTATTCTTTTTATTTAATAATTTGTGTTTACAAATAAATGTAATTATAAATTTAGAATTAAAAAATATTTGAAAATTGCTTGCACTTATTTGCTTGGTGTATTTCTTTAATCTTTAAGGATTTAAATAATCAAAGAAGATTCAAAGAGAATGAATTATAATTTTCTAAAAAATATAGCTCGAAGATTTTGTTGAATTTCAAAGGTTTATAACTTCCTGAGTTTGAAAGAATTTTGGAATTACACTTTTCTGTTTGTCTGTGAACACAATAATTCAAATATTCATTGAAATAGAGCAGTGATATTTGGTGTGCAATGCTAATAACGAATTTGTAGATTTTCATCAAATTGGGGACCAAATGTTAAAAAAAAAGCAGTTTTGTCTGGATTTATGCTTTTCAGCATGACAATAAAAAAAATAGAGCTTGAATGATGACATAAATAAATAATTTTATCATTAGAATTATGGGTATTAAAGTTTGATACACATCTGTCAAACATGGGAAATTTTTTGGTCTGATGTATATAATCTGGAGAATATATGGAGCATATAAATGAGATATTTTAAAAATTGCTTCAATATTTACGAATAAAATTTGATGCGGTCTAATCAAAATTGTACATCTTTGTCAAAATTTGTACCCAATCAACGACAATGAAATGCATACTTAGCTTTCTTCAATTTATTAAAAAGCATAAAATGCGCTATTCTGCGTTATCACAAATGGAGCTGGGGAGGGGGGGGGGTCTACTAAAGCTAGCGTAATGCCATGGCATTCAAGAGTTTGCCAACTTCCTTACTTTAATAATTACTTCCTTTATAAGTACAGGGGATGTGGAGAAAGCTAAAGGAAGAATATTAAAAAAAAACGGTGCCAAATTAATAAACCTTACAAGATATTTGAGGGGAGAATACTCCTAATGGTCATGTAAGGTAGAATGTTTTTGACTTCTTTTCCCAGTTCGATTCCCGATTGTACTAAAAAATAACCTGGTGTTAATTATATTTTGAATTTTATGTCGTATGACCTCCCTTTGGCATGGTTTGGAAGGTATGTGACATTTTAAGGGTTGTCCTCATAATTTGAATCTATAAATTCCATCGAGAAAGATCTATGAATTATTTTAATATCAAATATATAAATCTATAAATTCTTTTATTTTTGGCAGATCACGCATTAATGAAGTACTATATCTCTGAGATGTGAATACTTAGATAAGTGTGCAATGATAAATCCAACACGCTCGATAATGAATAACGTTGCTTTATTTCGGAAAAAAAATCACGAAATGCATATAGCAAGCGCAGTTTAAACTGAGGTAATACTAGTTTCAATTTAAATCTTTTCTAAACAACGTAACAGCATAAAGCTCTCAGATAGCATTTAGAGAGTTCCATTGCCAACAACCAAATATTTCACTCAAAAAATTCTGTCAACATGGCTTTAGCTACTCGCTTTATATAAGTTTTCCGGCAAAACATCGAAGAGTCTACCTCCAAATAGAGATTTCACCATTATTCTTTTATTTTTTAGAAACTCTAATTTTGTTGCCTAAGTCACTGAATATAATGCAAATTTTGCTGTCTAGGCCCGGTATCATTGACCTGGCAGCTAGCTATTCAGCATCCTTTTATATATCTGTAAAACTATCTTTCTTAATATGTGTCTAGATCCGCAGAGAAGCAATATTACAGATTTGCAACATAACGAATTTGGTAGATTTTATTACATTTCATGGATGACTGAAAGTGTAACTTGAAAAATTAAGGAAGCGGATCAGAACTATATGGCCTAACCCAAAATGTCCTTTGTGTTGTTGCTAAGGTTATTAAACTGTCATCGTCGCTATTAATAAAAAAACTTCCTTTTTATATTATATTCATTTTTACATGTTATATTGAAATCTGTATTATATCTGTATCTCTTTCTTTCTTAAATGACTTTTTTCTATTAAAGAAAGACTTTCTATTTCTTTTCATTCGTATTATTTTTACTTCTTCATCGAATATCATATTAACTTTGCATTCACAAGAGAAAAGGTACAATTTATTTGAGAAGGAACCTCATTTGACTCATTGGTTATTTTAAATTGATGTCCGCTGCAGTAATATTTTTTTGATGCGGATGATAAAAAAATATAAAAGTAAATAAAAATATAAAAGTAAAAAAATATAAAAGTTAAGAATAAAAAAATAATAAAGCAATGAAATGTGATTCATTAATTATTAGTCTAAAATAAAGTTTAGAAAAATTAAGTAAAAATTAAGAGATCAAGTGAACAAACAACAATCAGGTCAAGAAATGAAACCTACGAGAAACAAATTAGATACTTACTTTATTTTTTGCATGCCTTCGGAAACTGAATTTATATTAATATAAAATAAAAAAAAACATCTTATTAATTAGACCATTAATTTTTAACTATACGCTTAAAATAAATAAACTGAAATATTATGACAAAACTGTTGTTACAACCAGTTTAAATATGATTATCCTGGAATACTATATATAAATTGCACATATAGTATACCAGGGGAATAAAGATGGGGATATATATTACATATATATCATTCTTATTAAGGGGAAAAAAGAAGAATGCTAAGAAAAGTAAAGCATTAAAATATAAGCTTAATAACACGCGCATTGACGTATGCTGAAGAAGAAAAAAAATTATTACTTAATATGTCACAGGGACGTATACAAACTTTTAACAGTAAATTGAATGATACAGAAATCATTACGCACTTAAAAGAACTTTACAATGAAGCAAGACGTGTTGTGATGTTTCAGTCTAGACATCCCATTCTGTTTTTATTCTGGGAAAGACATACACATCTAACTTGCACAAATGGTTATCTAAAAATCAGCATCTTAAAGTCTCATCTAACATCTTTAGTTTTATATTATAAACGCATCAAGAAAATACCATTTTTATATCTATTCATAAATTAACTAAAATAAACACATTATTATCATGTATATGATATTTTAAAAATTCAATTAGTGCTTTCTCACGAGAGAGTTCCATATTCTATTGAAAATTAAAATAAATATTTTCCTTGTGCTCTGTATTTACAGGGAAAAACATATGTAGGAAGGCGTGGTTCCATTAATGCAGCTTTGCAAGAAAGATAAATGTGACCCATAGATTTTTTTAAATTTGAAATTTAATTACATCAGAAAACTTATCATTACTCGATTTTTAAGGTATGTGATTGTATTCGGGATGAATTTTTTCAAAAACTTTCGAATATAGTTATACTTTTGAATACTTGCATAAAAAAGACGGAAACAAAATTATATAAAAGAAAGAAATGTGGAGAAAAATTAAAATGAAATCAACGATCACAAATTTCAAGTTATCATGTGAGAACATTATTATTTTTTAAGTCATTATTTGTCTTAACTAATTTAAGTCATTAACCAGCTTAAACAGGTTTGAAACAATCTCGAGACACCTCTATCGGCCTCTCTCTCTCTCTCTGTATATATATAATTTTTTTAAACTTTCATTTTTAATTTTTCTAGCTGGCAAACAAAGCTTTTCAGCTCGACCGATTTTGAGATGAAATAATATCTATGATGTCATAGTTCTACGTCAACCTTTTAAAAACGCATCTGCTGTCAAAAGAGCATATGTAATAATAAAGCAATACTAGTAAAAGCGGGATAACCTTTTAAGAACTCATCTGTTTTTAAAAAAGCATACATAATAATAATGCAATACTGGTAAAAGCAGGTAAAAAATATATGCGATTAAAAGATGATGAAGAAAATTGTCATTTATACTTTATTCATTGCCTACGCGATTTCGAGTCTCAATATTCATTGCCTACGCGATTTCGAGCTGCAAAACCCCCTAACCAAAACATGATAAAAAAAATCTCACATGATATAAAAAATCATCTACTAAACCAAAATATACAAGTTAAGTGCAAGTATTTTGTAAAGTTGAAAAAAAAAAAGGCGTTTTGTGGTTAAAAAGAGATATAAAGCAAAAATCATCTAGTATAGAAGTTCATTCAATTATTTGCTTAAAATTTTGCAGACAGTTTAAGAAATACTTAGTCTAGCTCTTGAACTAAAAAAAATGTGTTTTTATCCATTCTTTAAATATTGGGGCTTGACTGATCAATAACACGAAATTTCCAATTTTTTTCACATTATGAAGCATAAAACAACTCTTAAAATATTTATAAATGACTAGAATATTTATTCATTAGTTGAGGAACAGTAGAATAAGTCGAAGAATTTCTACACCAAATGTGAAGAAAAATATTAATGAGATTTTAATTTACATATTTTGTTGCAAGAAAATTCAACCAAAGATTGGAGTTTGAGAAAATGGAATCTAAAGATGCAAAATAGCATCAAAATGCATATAAATGCGCATATAAAAGTAAATGTAACTTCCCAATACATGCCCTTAGAAACAAACTTTTACCGATTTCATAAAGAAACTTGTTCAAACGTTAAGAATATTAAATTAAAAAATCATAATTTTGCGAAAAGTTGACTTTTCAATGTAGTCACCTATTTTGAAAATAAGATAATAGATATAAGTAGTCTAATTGGGAAAATAAGAACTCTAGATTTAAAACAGTTAAAGGAACATTTTCAATCTATTATCTCATAAAACATTTAAATGGCTGTTAAATGTCTAGTCTAGACTCCGGGAAATGCAATTTTTGTAGCTGATAAACTTCAAACCAGAACTTTCGATGCGACGATAATTTTTCATTTTTTTTTCCGACTCCGAAAAAAACCTGAAATATTTCTTTCTCCTTAGGTATTTTCGCAGAATTTTACAGAAACGGGTAAATTTCCGGAAGAAAAAATGTATATCCGCAGTAGCAAGGAGTTATAAAAATGTTTTTTTTTCTAGAATTCATCTACTTTGTTCATTCTCGGAAATGAAATGGAACCTTTTTACATTGAAAAATGCTGTTCGGAGAGATATCAATTTTATATCAAATTGAAGATTTTTGGGTTGAGTTCAGTGATGTGTTTTGAGAGTGAGTTTTCACGGAAATGGCAATGACTCCTTGTTTTGAGTGGAAATTGTGTTGCAAACGAATTCATTCTTCTTTACGTCTGCTTTTAGAACTTTAAAAGAAATTGGTTAAAAGTGGAAAATAGTTTTCTTTAAATGTACTTTAAAAGAAAATAAAGAATCATCCCTAAGGAGAATCTGTACTTAGTCTTGCACTTAATTAGCTTTATTAAAAAAATAGTTTATCAAATTGCATGTTTTATTAGGATATTGAAAATTACCTTGATTCTTCAAAAAAAAAATGTACCTTTGAACTGCATATCAGAAATAAGTTAGATATCTCTTCCAGGTACTATTTACATATTTCAAGGTCATTTTAGTGTATAAAGGTGATATTCTTCTTCTATAATGAATTATTAATTCATGCACTTAATAATATATGTTGTACTAAATTTATAATTTACAAGATAATGAAATGATAATTGGTTGAGAAGCATGAAACTGAGAAGAAATTTTTCGATTTTATGTTCTCGTTATGCTTTCATACAATTAAAATTTTTTCAAAAATTATTGGACCAAATTGCCTCTTTTGATTGGTCAGATGATTGAAGATTCTCTAAGCCTTTTACTTGAAAGTTTTCTGCTAAACAAACTGCCTATACAAATAGGAGGTAAATCAGATGTCTCTTTTAGGTCCTACTTAGGCATTCCAAGGTTATTTTACAAAGATGACGCATTCCCTATTTCATGAAATTATGTATTCAGTTATATATGTTATATTTTTATATATGCTAACAAATGTTTAGGATTTCATACAGTTTAATTAACAGAAGAATTTTTAAGAAATTTTACCTATACAGATTTCGAAGCAATCATTGGAGAGGAGAAATTAAAATTCTTTGTATGATCACAATGAAAACTAAACTGGTCAATACCATTAAATTGTTTTCCCTGCGCAATTCGATAAATTTAATAATTTGCATCTGAAAAGATGTACAGGTTATCATGGTTAGTAAAATAAAAGAAAAAAAATAGTGGTCGAGCCGAGATTAAATTTCAGAATCGGGCGAAATATCCCTTACACGCATTTTGTATTCAGAATTATTTTGCATATTGTTATCTAAATCATCGAATGAAAGTACGGTCCAAAAATCGAACAAGTTTGACAAAGGATAGTGACGCTTCATTCGATAAGAAAGGACGAAACTTTAGTATCAAAACACAGTCAACATTTTCATAAGTTATAACTTTCAGGAATTAGCAGCTAATACACAAACTTCAAATCGTTATTACTCGACGTAACAGCACGAGTGAGCAAAAATTGCAACTAAAAAGCCCCCTAGAGCATCAATTATTTAAATAGCATAGTTCTTAATTTGAATAGTTTTAACATATTGACATTTGTAAAAGTTTCTTTTGTGGTGTATGAAGTCTTCTAGACTTATCTATGAATTTCGAATCCTAATAGAATTGCTACCATAATTCTTGCATTTTTTGGAATTTTGTTGCCGGAGTTTGTTACCGGAGATTCATTAACCTGTTATCCATTCAGTTTCCAGTAAAGTATATCCAAATCTTTCTTCCTTACTATGAGATAAATTGCACAGAAAAGCAACAATACTGATTTATAACAATGAATTTAAATTAAAGATAATATCTTCAAAGCAGACATTTTTTAAGGAAAGAATACCAATATGGAGAAAAAGATTTTTGTAGATTTCGGTAGAAGATATTGCACTTTCTCATAACCTGGTTTACCGACATGTGTTAGCACACATGAAAAGTAAGGAGATAATTTGTTTTAAAAATATTTATAGTCATATTTAACAAGAACTGTAATTTTAAAAAAAAGTTAAAAAAATGATCGAATTAAAGAATCGGATTTTCTTATTCCCGTTCTCAATTACACAAAATACGACAAATAAATTGACGAATTCAGCTAATATTATAAAATTTGATGCATTCATATGAAGAAATAAATTTCTGATAATTTTGTAAATGACATTAAATATTATGGAGTGACATTATTCATTTTTACAAACATTCCTGTATTCTATCATCTCTATTAATTTTAAAATATTTATATTTTTATTTGTGACTAATCCCTTAACCATTTTAATTCAGCGTATAGATAATTTTATTAAAAATGATGCTGGATTCTATTTACTTAACGTAATTGGCTTCAGGTAGAATTGTTGCCTGAACTGAACTCTTATATATAAGAAACTGCTACTGAAACTTTTATTATTAATAGAATTTTTATTGTTTTTATAATTACAAAAAGTTATTGATATTAAAATTTCATAATTAATAAAATGTTATCCTTTGGATTTTTTATATTTCTATGTTTTTCACTACTTTAAAATTTATATGTTAAAAATAAGTAATTATGAATTTTAAATTAAGATCAACTTTATGAAAACTTTAAGTAAAATGCGCCATTTTTTTAAATTTGTAATATTTTAAGATGCCTCATAAATACGAGTTGTCATATTCAATTTTGTAAAATGAAAAAAGTAGATATTAGGAAAATTATTAGTGGAATATTTATTCATTTATTATTATTTTCGTAGTTACAAAAAGTTATCAAATTTAAAACGTTTTTAAATATTTTAAAATGTTATCTTTTGTATGTTTTATAACTTTTTTTTTACATTTCGATGTTTTTACTCTACTTTATAACTTGTATGTCACAAATAAATTATTAGGAATTTAAAACTTAAATTAACTTTATTTAAAAACTTTACGTAAAATGTACCATTTTTTTTACCTGTAACATTTTAAGATGCTTTATAAATGCGAGATGTCATATTCAATTTTGTAAAATGGAAAAATAAGGATATAAATACGAATACATTTTTTTCAATTAGTACCAGACACTAAACTGCAAGAAGCAAATTTTGAAAGGAAATGAAATCCTTTTAACAATTTAAAGAATATTTCTAAAATGAAATTTATCGAATTAGTCCATGTATGTACAAACTAATTCTCGTAAAAAGTGGAAAAATATTTAGTTAAAAAATAGGAAACATGCACACCTTTATCATACTAAGTGAATAACGAGTTTTTATTTTGAAGTTCACAGTAGAGAGTTTAGTTCGTTTAATTAAGAAATGGCATGTTTAATTAGAGTTATTTTAAAAGCGAAAAAAGATTTTCTTGGATCTAAATACCGAAAAAGTAGAAGGGGTTGAAAGCAAAACAAGCAATTAAAGAACTGAAAAATTGTCAAATCCTTCCTTTTGCAGTCGAAGAGAATATATTTTTAAAATTAACAATCCCTAATTTGATCTTACACGTTCGAGATATTTTTGTTACTTGTTTTATAAAAGCACCTACGCAGACCTGCTTATAATAAAAATATGTTAAGAGCTATCAATTTCAGTTAGCTTTCAAGGGAATTAATGTAGAGTACTATTTAAATAGTTTTTTGTTGCATAATTTATTTAGTATTAATATATACTGACACATATTAAAAAAATATTTAAAAATGTCAAAAATATCTTATTTATTATAGTTTAATTTGAATCAGTGATATTTATCTGTGATATAGCTATTTTGTTTAAAAAATGTATTCAAATATTTCAGTCCTATTATTTAAATAATTTTAGATCTTTTTTTAATTTATTGGATTTATGGAATAAATAACTGAATAATAGCCTAAGATTATATTTTTTTGTACATATATATATCAAAAATTTAACAAAATTTAAAAAAAAAGATCTACTGTAATAGAATTCAGATGTATTTCTTAGAAGAATGGCTATTGAAATGGTTTTCAAGGTAATATTTTAAATAGTTTCAGCGATCGTAGCATCCAGATTTCAAGCTCCTTGCATGAAATTTGAAAATAGAAAAAGCAAAATTAGAGGTATTTTGTCAGTATGAATGTCATGAATTCCATTTTGTTCTATTCTATAAAAAGGAAAATATAATCAATAGTGCATCACGAATTTTTCCCATCAGTCTAAGCCTCAATAAAGCCAATATAGTAATAAATAACATTATACAAGCAGTGACAATTACTAATAAGTAAAAAAGATATCAACTGAATAAAACAGTCATTTTCCTTTCTTGGAGAAATTAATTTTTGCTAATATCAAATGCAATTTTAAACTTAAAACACAGCTTCAAGCAATAGAAGATCCATTTGACAAACCTTTTTGTCTTAATGAACTCCTTAAAGTGCAGCTTGTATGCCTTAGTTTAAGACTTACAGCTGTCAACCATTATCATGAGTAACTTTCAATACGATCATTAAAAAAATGGATTAAAACGCTTTTGCCGTAATTAAAGAAAT
>JAPMOR010112000.1:431974-450212 GCA_026543865.1 Argiope aurantia
TAAAGAATATTATTAAATCGTCTTTATCTTTTATAAATGAGAAAGTACATTATTTAACACTTAAAATATTTCGGATGATAAAAGCCTAAAGTGTAAATCTATGAAAAATAGTTAACACTTTGAAAACTTCGGAACATTTGTCTTTAAACTCGGAGGAGACCACGAGTCAACTAGATTGTAGGAAATTGAAGAAATAAAAGAGATCAAAGAAATGGAGGAAACACAGAGCCGTTTCTGTGATGATGGTATTGTTCCATATGTGATAATGATAAAGCTATTTCACAAATCTTTTTTTGTCTTAGTTTGAAAATTTTACTTGATTTCAATACCATTAATTCGAATGCTTAATCGCTTTTCCTTTGTTGACATTTATTTCATTTTCACATGATACTGCATATTAAAGATCATTATTAGACATCTTATATTCAAATAGCCTGTTTAGTAGCACTGCTTATCATTCAATGGTCGAAATAGTAATTAATTTTATTTTTTTGTTTAAATTGAAATTGTATACTCCAGAGAGCATATGAACGAATTCTGAATGAATTTGACCTAGCAGTTTTAAATCTGAATGAACTTGACCTAGCAGTTTTCCTTACCATAGATGTCCAGGCATCTCTTGTTTTATTTGAATAACCCTGCATATAATATATTGAAATAACTGACGAATTTGAAAGCCAAGGAAAACAGAAAAATGCGATTTAATAATTTAACAGACAGAAATTTAACAATTTATTCTATGATAATGATAAACTGATTGGAGATAGTATACGGAAAATATTTACATGCCTCATAACTTTTTAAAAATTTAGATTAGTCTAATTTGTAGATGTATACTGAATTCAGAATAAAATTCGTCAAGTGGTTGACAGTTTATAGTATTATACCTCTCTACGATCAATTGATTCAACAAGTGATAAATGAAATTTTATTTACAGTTTTAACATTCAAATATAGGGTCTTATCATATTTTGAGGCAATACTCTTCAAAGCTGACCATCTGTGTGTATTTTCATATGCATATAAACAGGAAAACTCAGAAACGCGATTATTTAAAGAAATAGAATTTGGTGTGACATCTTGTGACTGCAGTGACAAGTCTTTTATTATTTTTTTTTATCCAATAGTTGAACATTTTTTGTCCAAAATACGCATTCGATTTTCTAGTATTTGTATATGAACCCCATTTCAGCGAATACTTGGCAAAAAGGAAAAAAAAAAGAATTCGCCGTAGATTGTACTCTTGATTCACGCCAAGGATTGTTATTTCCTGGCTATTATTCGTCAGTGACATGCAATTAATATAAAAACACCTGTTTTCTACAGTATATTTTGAAGTACAAAACTCTCATGCCTGTCCTCTAATAATAAAAATTTAAGTTCTTATAGCATTCACCGACTTGTCCTAAAGAATTTTATGCGGAAGAAAAGGAGATAACATCTTTGTTAGGAATGATGGAAAAAATTTTCGAAGGGGGATCACTCACACTGGTTTGCAATTTAAGAATTTTTTTTTATTTAAATGATAAATATTTTTAACTTTTTATGAAAAGAACTGCTAATTTATATATATAAAGACTTTTGTAGTCTCATAGATTCCCGAAGAATTCCATTTAATGCTTGATTCAAGAAAATAATATAAAAAACTTTCGGAAAGCACCATTTTTTTTAAAAAAAAATTAAACTATGATGAACATTGAATTTTTATATTTCTGTATATTTCTGTATAAGATTTCTTTTGAAATGTTTATATATAAAAGAGCTTTTAAAATTAAAATATACTGTTTGAATATCAATTGATAAAAGGAAATTTAATATTTGAAAATTATGTGAACGCTTTTTAAATAATTATTTAGAAAAGGTTTGGAATATTTAAATAAAAAGGATATATATATACAATATATTTGATTATCTTTGAAGAATTCTCTATTAGAAATTTAAAAATTTATTTACTCTTGGGATTTTTAACAACTAAACAAAGAAACTTTCCGTTTTTCTTCCCCGTCAATAAAGAAAATTTTTCCTTGAAATAAACTGTTAGAATATACTTTTTATTACAGAAGGTAAATCGATTGCTAGTTATTTTCAAAATAGAATTTATAAAATTTTTATAGAATTTTAAGCTATCGACATCAAACAAGATGCCATCTGCCAGCATGTGAAAGCATTCTTCGAAAGAAGTGTTAAGAAAAGCTTTTGAAAATAATAAATCTTAAAATTATTAGTATAAAATCTTAAACATTTCTTGAATCACATCTTGGTATATTTAGATCTAAAATTTTATCAAAAATAGTTGAGAATTTTTCTTTTCAAAAGTGTACTGTGATGAAAATGTCGTATTTATAAAATATCGTTTTCCTTAATTCTTATACTAATTCGATGTAATTTAAATAATCTGTTTTCTTATTCAGTTCAATTTATTGGCGAACATGCCGACATATAAAATTAAAATCAATGCGGATTGATGTCAGTCCGGGTTCTTGGTCGAATAATCATGAATTTGAATTTGAATTACATTTAAAATCTATTTTATATTTATGCCATTTACAAGCTTTATTATGACATGTATGAAAGATTTTCATTTTAAGTAAAACCACTTTTCCAAATGCTAGCAAATTAATTTATCCATTCTATACGATAAATGCACAAATAGGCAGATCATTAATTTTAAAAGTCAAGTATTTTTTCAAATGTATATCTTTTTTCCAAAATGAAATTTTGTTCCACATACATAGAGAAAGAAAGAGATAAGCAGAGACATACGTTATTTCAAAACTATAGAAAAACATTTAGAATAATAATATTAAAACTTATAAAAGAAAATTTACAATTTTCGGAAATATAATAACATTTAAAAAAGTTCAAGAGGAGTCCTCGAGATTTAATCTCTCTTTCGTGTTCAAGAGCTTCAAAAATAAGTTTATTTTAACATGATCACGATACTTGAAGGTAACTTTAGAAAAGTAACTTTTTTATGCTTATTAAATATTTTAAGTACTTTGAAGTAAATCAAACATCATTTAAAGCATTAGTACTTTAAAAAAATGAGTTTGTAACCGGCTTTAAACATGTAACATTTTTAATAAATCATGATTTTTGTAATGTATAACATTATTAGTGCAAATATGGAAAGACAATTTATGCTTAAGGATTGCATTGAGTAAGTGCTCTTAAACAAAAGATACAAATTTATAACAAAGTACCACTCGACATTATGCATTCATTTTTTTTTTCATGTCAAAGTAGATGAATAAAGAGTTTTCGAATCTTTCCTTCACAAAAAGAAAACTGAAAATATGAAAGTCTACAAGCTTAACTAAAAGCAGTCGATAAATCAAATAAACTTCGAAACAAAAAGTAGACATCCGTTAAAAGAACTGCAATATTTCAAACAGTTAGAAAAGAAAATTTTTTCAAATACATC
Source organism: Argiope aurantia (assembly GCA_026543865.1). Taxonomy (NCBI): domain Eukaryota; kingdom Metazoa; phylum Arthropoda; class Arachnida; order Araneae; family Araneidae; genus Argiope; species Argiope aurantia. The sequence continues at coordinate 435,399 of JAPMOR010112000.1, forward strand.
TAACATAAAAACAGTTAAATATATATGGAATGCCAGTTCCATTCCTTACATAATGTAGAAGAGGAAAAATCTATATTTAACTAAAAAGTACTGTCTAACACATTAGCTACTTAGAAGGTATTTTCTGCATTTTCTGTCATTTTTGATGAATTGTCTTTATAAGTTATTGTATAAGAATCACTTTATTTAACAGCCTGATTTTCCACTTGCATTTGAGAAACAGAACTGGCAACGATACTCATAAGTTTATTTTATCAATGGATTATTTATCATTATACATTGTATATTTTGATATTATTAGTCTTCTTTATTTGTGGATTATTTAGCATCATATATTGTACATTTGGATATGACGTAATAACTTTTCTGGGCCTCTTTCTCTTATAAGGTTTTTGATTTTATTGATGAGTGCTTTTAAGGTTTTTCTTGATAAGCACTTGAATTTTATAGCTTTAACTCCAAAAAATCAGCTATAACAAGAAAATTATCGTCGCCTAAAGATTAACATTGCACAAATGATATGTATTAGACAACCCATTTCGTCATTAAAGGATTAAATTATTTTTACAAGTTGTCACATTCTGTACCTGAGAAACACTTTTGGAGATGCTGTTTTGATTGTTATTATGTCATTTTTCTAATATCTTTATTTAAAAATAACTCATAGACATAACAATGGTAAAATAAGAATAGCAGGAAAGCCTGCTTTTAATTTAAAAATTTGTGAAATCGCATTCATTATCAAAATTTTATCAATAAATTTTATAAACGATTTTAAAATGCTTGGAGACGTTTACATTTAATGATCATAATAGGAAGTAGGGATTGCAATACCGGTATACCGGGATACCAAATACCGGTATTTTGAGCCATTTGTACAATTTTGTAATACCAGTATTCACAAGTTTAAATATCATTTTTTTGGTATTTTCTAAACATTTTTAAAGTGTCTCCACTATATGTTCGAGGATCGCCAATTTGATATTATGTCTCCCTAAAGGGCGAAATTAATTAGTTAATTAATTGCTTAAATCTAAATTAGCGAAACATGCTTTATCCCTGAAAGAAGATATTATATCCATTACGACTGATGGTGCAACAGTTATGAAAAAAGTTGAAAAGTTGATTGGTGCAAATCAGCAACTGTGCTATGCTCATGGAATTCAATTAGGTGCAATAGATGTATTATATAAAAAAAATAAAGAACAGAAGAATCCAAATACTGTGGATATAGAAACTTCGGATTCCAACTTTGAAGAGGGTAAGAGTTAGAATGATATTGCCAAAGTAATTATTGACGAAGATATTGCTAATAAGGATGAAATATTAACCCATCAAGAATTGCTTCCTATAATTCATAAAGTTCGAAAAATTGTTAAGATATTTCAAAGTTCCCCTATAAAAAATGACATATTACTAAAATATATACTAACTGAAAATAAAACATAATATATGTTAATATTAGATTCTAAAACATGTTTGAACAGTTTACTCCTAATGATGGAACGATTTTTGAAACTGAGAAATCCATAATCCAAAAATCAATTATCGACCTAAACCTGTAAATTAATTTTTCAGATAATGAATTTGACTTAATATCTAGAACTATATTAACACTACTTCCAATAAAACTGACTGTTGAGGTATTATGTCGGAGAGATTTTAATTTATTTATAGCTAATGTAGCAATACATTTCATGTTGCAGTCACTGAAAGAACAACACACATCACAATCTGAAGAATTATATATTACATTGAAAAATCGCACAGAAGAAAGGCATACCGAAATAGAAAATGTCTTATGGTATTTACATAATTATAATGATTTTAAAAATGAAATAGAAAAGAAGAAAAGAAATTAACCAAATCTGATTAAATTTATAGTAAATTTTCTTAAAATGTTTTAGCCACAAACCTATCCACATTCAGAAGAATTCGGTTCAGTTATCGAAGATTATGATGTTACTAATCTCGATAGTGAAAAGGAATTGTCTCTTGAATAAAAATTAGAATTAGCGATAAATAAAACAAATTTTAACGAATCAAATTACAAAACAGAAATTAGCTATATCCAAAACCATCCAAAAAAAAATCGATTTATTTGAAGATGAGGGATTTTGAGGTAAATACTTGGAAAAAGTATATCGTGCATTGCTAATAGTAGCACCAACTAGCGTAGATGCCGAAAGAGTGTTTTCGACAGCTGATAATTTTTGAACAAAATTACTTTTTAGGCTTAATGACAGTGGAATTCATGCATTTCAAAAATTTGTAATAGTACCACAGACTGAATACTGATATTTACACTTTTTTTGTGATTTAAATAAATAGGATGTTCCTTACTTTTTTGTGATTTTTTATATACTGTTATAATTTATAAGTTACAAATTATTTTTTGTGATATTTACACTCTCTAATAAAACTGGCAAATAAAACAAAGAAAAACCTGTGTTTTCTTTCTTTTTCTAAAATTTCTAATACCGTTATTAAAGCCGGTATCCCGTTATTAAGATCTAAGAAATACCTAATACCGGTATTGAAATTTTGGTCTGATATTGCAATCCCTATTATGAAGTAATTAGAGATGCTGAAACATAATGCAATAATATTTAAAAAAAACTGCACGAAATAAATTTTAAGAATCTTTTAAACTAATTAGGGAAATATTTACGTCTTTATGAGTCATATCTTAGGAAAGATGGTTTTTTGATCATGAAATAATGCTGGAAATATACCTTCATTACTGAATACAGATATTTATTTACCTGTAAGTATTAAATTCTTTTCTCACATAATATGGGGATAATTCATTAGATACTTCATGTTGTAGGCCCAAATTTATATTGCAAGTTTTAATGCCTCAAAAATATTCCTAATAAGGGAGATTTATTGTGGACATATACAATTTTTGGCAATAAGGTGCATATGAGCATAATTTTTGGAATACTGCATATTCACAAATCCCATTCACTTAACTCTAATATTCATTTTCATCTTTACAAATTTTTCCTGCTTTCATATTACTTAGTTACATGAATTTTGTGGTTGCTTTCTTCCGATTCTCTATAAACTATTTTCACGCGAGAGAAGATAAATTGGACGGGTTTATTCATTTTCTAAATTAGAAAATGAAGATGAATAGGATATCCTACACGGAAACTTCTCTCTCCATTAATGAGATTCTTTTCTTTAATGAAGAAAAGTTTCAGACGTAGCTTGCCAAAGGAATCAGAGTGCTATTTTTAGCACCTGAATTACAAAAAGTAAGCAATTCTGCAAAATTAAAATTGCTTCGAGTAGATATTAATGGATTTTACTTTTTGTCTTAACATAAAAGGAATTTCTCTAAAAATACTATTTCGTATAACTTATTTTTTACATCATTTTAAGATTTAAAAACAACGTTTTTTTAATGATATCAATTCAGTTATCACACTTTCCTGAATTTCAGCAATTTTTTGTTTCATTGCCTAATTTTAAACAAAAGTTATCAATTTTGGCGCGAAATTCAAACATTTTTAATTGCATTATCCAATATTTGATGACATTGGATAATGCAATTTGTTGAAAAGCTTCCTTGAAAGTTTGTTGAAGCTTTGTTGAAAAGCTTGTTGAAAGCTTCCCTTTTCTGAAATACTTATCAGCAGAATTGGTTCCCCAAAAACTTTCTCCATTCTTTCTAATAAACGTGTCGTGCTAGAGTACATCTTGTATGACAATGGTGTACAATAGTTACGAAATATTAACTTTTGGTGTGAATGTAGCATTTTTGATGAATCTATAGTATAATCCTTGGCGAGTGTTTTGACGATTAATCCCTGGCATGCCATTAATAGTATCGCTTCGTTTTTCTCAACCGATTGGAACAAAAATTTGATACAAAACTGCCCTTGTACTCACAAAATTCCATACCAAATTTGATATGCTTAAGTCATAGAATTTTTTTAACCATCGCGTTTATATGGTTCTGAAAGTACAAGTGAACAGACGATAAACTCCTTTTTGGATTTGGCTCAAAATTTGACAGGTGTCTACACTAAATGTGTGTACTGAATCCTATATATTTTTCTCTCTTCTTTCTGAAATTGTCGTGTTAACTTATCTTCTAAGAGATCTTACTCAAAATGCAATAGAAATCTGAAAATTTGGTGTAAAGATCGTATGCAGAATTTCACCTGTCCCTCTTAAATCATTTTTGGTTTATCTTGGTTACAGACAAGCAGATAGATGGACATTTTCCAAAAATGTGTTTTTTGAATTCATAGAGGCCTAAAAAACGGAGATTTCTCAAATTCTCGATATCGATTTTCACTACGCTTACTGTACTATATATTATATACAAGTAAAAATTCAGATTTGCTGTTTATATGAGAAACGCTGGCATAAAGTCAACCAATTGACTCTCCGACCCGCAACGAAGGCACACGGATTTAAACCATAAGGCTGAATGACCGGACCACCGCAACAGCAGCACTGACGGAACTGTGGTTGAGTCCTAAGGGCCATCACCAGCCACGGTACAACTCATCCCGAAGGAAGTACGTCCCGTCATCGATGAGAGGAGTCAGATTCCCCACCTATTTGTGCACCCTCCAGGGTATCTAGATCCAACCACCATGCCGGGAGCATCTCATCTCCGTTTCGAGGTGCCCCCCTCCGGGGATTAAAGTTGGCATAAAAGACAACTTGAAATAGAGATAAATTATCCTGAAATTCTAGTTTTTCATGATATCTTGGTATGATCTCTTTAGATAATATCATGCAATCAATGAACGGAACAATTTTACAGGGACGATAATAGCATGATTTTATTTTTTGTTGTAGTTTGATATTTAAAAGTAACTAATTGAGGAACTATATACTTCAAATTGTTTATTACCTAAAATAAATACCTCATGAAACCCAATGGTCATCAAAAGATAGCTAGCTATAGTATCTTTTTTTACTTTCTTCCATTGCTCAACTCTAATACAATTTCTAGAGTGTCCTTTGCTTTCTTTTACAAAGATCTCTGCTTTCTGCTTATATGGCCAATCATTTAAAATGTTTCTGAAACGTATTTGGCATATATTTCATAATATATTGGTAAGTCATTGGATATGATTTTACCTCCCTTTGCATTAGAAAATTACACAAATCATGCGTTTCTTTTGTACCAATCGGTTTAATTTGGCCAATAGTTTTATCAAACTAAACTTTTTTATTCCCATTTTATCTCAATTGATGTTTTTATATTTGGTTTGTTTCTACTTTAATTAAAAATATTATTATTTGTTTCTGTTTTTCAAAATTCCTATTAAATTTAGCTTTATTTTTCTTTTATTTTTCATATTCAGATATTAAGAAAGATTATTACTTATCACACTGATATACATTCTTATTTAACTTGATTAGCTTAACTTTTAAGCCTTAACTTAATTTTCTTAATTTGATTAATTTTTATCTATGATTGGAATATTGATTTCGACTTTTCAACATTTATTTATGTTATTAACAAATATATTCTATCTTGCTCTAAAATACACATTTTTTACAATATGTTATTAGAATTAAAAAAAATAATGTTTTCGATTTTTCTGATTTTTTAAACTTAAAATTCGACGGAAATATGATGAATAATGTGGAACGAAGACTGCAATTCGATACTATTCTTTTCTCGTATTTGCGAAAGATTATTCATTATTCATACATGAAGATATACTAATTTATCTTTTTTATGCTACACACACACGCGCGCACATACATACCCCCCCCCCCACACACACAAACACTCACACACATTCTAATACCTTTTTTTAGCATACACACTCTCACACGGTAAAATTTTACCAGTTTAAATTTTAAAAACACGTTCCTGTTGGGAACGGATAATTCAAGGTAAATCAAATAATTTTTAAAATGCAAGGATATCGATTTATAATTTAATACAAATTAATTTTAAATGATTTACCTACATATAAATTAGATCCTCTTTAGAAATTGGGAATTAAAAGCTAAGTATTCGCCAGAAATATAAGATTTGTTAAAAAATAACTTTCTTAATAAAAGATTCAACTTCATCAGTTATGCAATATGAATAAATACGAATAAAGATTTGATTTGAAAAAAAGGTAATTTAATTATATCACAAAACGTTTTAGTTCTTTCACATTCAAGATCAAATATATTAAGAAAGATCTGATTCTTAGAGAATATTAAAATAATGACATCATTTTTAAGACAGTTAGGAGCAGCCGTTGATTCATAAATCTTCAAAATGGCTGTAAAAAGACTTATTTGGTCTTTGAAAAGTGTGATTTTTCGTCGCCGATAAGCTCAGCCCAGAAATAAGAATGGATTTCTGCGATGAATATATATTTTCATTTAGTTGTTTGATGTTTAGAAAAAATACATTTATATCTTCAATCACTTTAACTGGATTACCAGAATTTTTATCACAGAAATAAAGCTGATAAGCAAAAGAAAATGTATGTGTAACAATAGCATAGACATTCACAGAAAATTTATCATTGTGTTTTAATATTTTATGCAAGAGCAAAATTGAATGATTTTCCTACTTTACTTCTATTGATAGTTCTGTTTTTAGTTACATCTTGTTATTCCCAGAAAAGTAGGAATGCATTACTTTTGTGATAGATTTTTAGAACAATCCCTGAATTGAAAAATAAAAGGAAAGGATTTTAGAAATTATTCAAGAACATGAATTATTCATTTTTTAAAAAAAGTTTATAGGATTGAAATTTTTTGAAGAAACTTGGATAAATTGAAAAGAATTTTGTGAAAATGCACTTTTGGATTAAGTTTCAAAAAGATTACAGATGTATCTTTAATAGAAAAAAGTTGCTAAAAAGAAAATTATGCACTTTTTGTTTTTGTCTATGTGTATTATTAAAACCGCATGAATGGAAATGTCAAATGAATTGAATTACAAAAACCAATGAATTTAAAAAGGGGAGGGATTATAGCATTCAAATAGAAATTTCTGTGAATATTTTATAATTTTTAGGAAATTGCTTTTTTGTGCGAAATAGTTTTCTAAACTTCCATATTTATTTGCTTTAAATCAAAAGAAAGTAGATTAAATACTCTCGGGAACCCTAAATCCTAGAATTGTGTCCTCATCAGGAACTTTCTTCATGAACATTCTTTGTAATAAATTTAGGAAGAAGACGAATAGTAACATTCAAATTCAAATTTTATGGATATTTTAAAGTTTATAGGGAACTATTTATTCTTGTAAAACAGTGTTCTGAATTTTTCATATTTATTTGCTTTAAAGTCGAAAGAAGGAAAACAATGGAATGGATGTTCTTTAGAACCAATGAAATGCTAGAATTGTGTTATCCTCATGAACATTCTTGATCATAAAAGTTCTTTGTAATAAATTTAGAAAGAACATGAATTGTATCATTCAAATTAAAATTTTATAAATGTTTTATTATTCGTAGGATATTGTTTATTCTTGCAAATTAGTGTATATAATCTTCCATATTTAATTGCTTGAAAGTCAAAAGAAGGTAGACAACAGAATGATTCAATAGTTGTGGTATCCATTAAATGCTATAATTGTGTCCCCATAATGAAATTTTTTGATGAACATAAAAGCACTTTGTAATGAATTTAGAAAGAATATGGATAGTAACACTCAATTTCAAATTTTATGAATATTTTAAAATTCTGCGGAATCTGTTTATTCTTGTAAAATATCATTCTGAATATATCGTATTTATTTGCTTTAAAGTCAACAGACAATAGAATAAACCCCAGAGATGGAACCCATAAAATGTTAGAATTGTGTTCTCATCATGAACTTTCTTGATGAAAGTAAAAGTTCTTTGTAATCTCACCACACTTGATCATATAGAAATAGGACCATTGTGTGAGAGGATAATGTATAAGAAGATTGGTCTTAGATTATTAGAGAAATAGACAGAAGGACACGGGAATTATTATTGAATGGATAGAAGAATCCCTTCCTCGAAAGTTCTGATATATTGATGACAGTTTTATTTTCTGTTCTCATTCTATCCACTTCTATATCCGTTGAATTCATAGCGAGAATGAGGTAAAGTAAGAAAGGAAGCTGTAACAAGATTGTCACACTACACACAAGCATACATTATGTTTCACTTCTATGACTTCAACGTAATTTAACTTCTACATATCGTAGACGTAGAGTGTAATAAAATATGTTTTACGTTTCGTAATGTGAGAAGGAAAACTGAATATACTGCTGGATACTGAATATTCTTTCCACTGACTGAAAACACAATTTTGTAGGGCTTTATATTTTAGTCATGTTACAATATAATGCATTTTATTCATCTAATTCGGGACAATTTTTATTTTTTGTGCTTGCATGCTTATAGGTTATAGTGACTTATCTGGTAAAGGGTGACATTCTCCGGTGAATATTTTTAATCACGTAGTCGTTAATCCAGTGAATATGACAATTCACTCGATGAGAGTGTCCACACATACCAGAAAATATAAGCATTCTTTATTTTCGGTCTTTCACAGTAACGCATAAAAAATAATTAACAGATTTTATTTCGACGGATTTCATCCAGATTTTGATGGAAGTTTAAAAATATAAAAATTATTATAGTTTTACTGTCATAAACCAAATATTATAGTTTTAGTTCAAAACATAAGGAGTTGTTGCATTCGCAGAATGGCATGCACAGGCCTAATTTTAGAAATGAGAATTAAAGCATAATTGAAATGACGTGACTAGTCAAATTATTGAGACAACAAAATGCAATACTTTCTCTTTGTATATTTCATATATGAGAAAGTAAAATGTTGCAATTCAAATAAGAGGTTACACATTTAATCAGCGAATTCATGCTGAATACCTTGTGGGAAGATTCGTGAATTTTTGGAACACTCGAAAAACACTTAATTGAGTTCTTTTTTTTTTAAACTTACAAAACAAGCATAAAATTTCTGGTAATGCTTTCGTTCCTGCAACTCAAAAACGCTAGTTATTGTAAACAACTAATGCGAAAAATAGTTAAAAAAATTATTTAATCTTATTCATAAGCTGATTTTGAATTCTCAATCAAGAACATCCCAGTTGTGTTCAATAAAGAAGTAAAGAAAATATATGTTTGCTCTCTAAAAACCATGTGATAAAGCATTCTGTCTTTTTATTTCATAAAAAAGATTAAAATTTTAATTCGAGGATTTTTTTAGCACTTAAACAGCGTGAATCATTTTTTGCGGAAAGCCTACCCAACTACAAGTATAGGTAGATTGTTGCTCTGATCAAGTCCGTGTACATACCAACGAGATGACACTCACAGAGAAGAATGCAACAAGACTCTTAAAACTTTAAGAAGTGAACAGGAAAAATATCGCAAATGCAATGCATGTTTATTGTCAAAACCATCAATTAAGAACAATTTCTTATTACTTCCAATCTGAACACTGTATGATAATACATTGAAAAAACTCGAAGAAACTGGTTACATTTACTGTAGACATCTGCTTATTTCTGTTGAAATTGTTGAGAAAGGTCATAATGCATTGACTGTCGATCGCATCCAAACTTTAGGAGGAATCGCTGTTATCTTGAATGTGCCAGAGAATTCAGATGTTGCAGCCAGGTGACAAATAAGAGCTTGTCGCATTTGAAAATGTTTTCCTTTTGAGACAAAAATAATACAGCAACTGGCTTTTAAGAATATTATGGATGAACGAAGTACATATGTTCTTAAATGAAAATGTTTACTCCAAAAACTGACAGAACTGTCAAAAATCTGTGTGATGAGGTGTTTTTATGTGAAGCCAAAGTCATTTATGGTGAAGCATCTCCAGCAAATTCATTCTTTGCCTGTACTTATGTCTTCCACAGGACTATAAACACGCTCTGTCGCAAGTGATTGTCATGTGACAATGTTGATGAATTACATCATTATAGAAACTCAGCAACAAAATCATGCTTCATGACAATAACATAGTATGAATGCAAGATGATTTCCCTGCACAAGGACAATATGAGATAAAAAAATTGCCGTAACAGTAGTGTGGTGAAAAGTCTTCTCTTGCAAGTATCAGATTCTATGATTAGCAGAATCACTTGAATTAACTCCTATATTTTTCTTCTTGAGGATAGAATATAACTTGAATCTATGACATTTGAATGATACCATTTAACATAAAGGTATGCAGATTCCTTTAGCTATTTTAGATTCGTTGTGTCATGCCGTTTTGGCATGATTCTTCATGAAATGTTAGGCAAGCACATGGTCTTGCAACTTGTCATTTTAGAATTTTTCTTTTTTTTCCTAGCTTTTTTTTATAACTATTAGTTGTTATATTGGATATTGATTATAACGCGGTAACTGTTTTATGACATTATTTTTCATTTTCATTTATTATATTATCATCTTATTATAACCTCATTTATTCTAGATTCCTTGTTTATAGTATCTGCAATGGGCGGATCATTTTGCGATGATAAAAATTGGCTCTTGCCATTTAAGAATACCTATTTTTTATTGTGACTTTAATGTACAAGCGCCGTTAATGTCGTTATTGTTTACGGAAATCGCGCTTCATATACTTATAAGTAAATATAACTCAATATTATTTACAAGAATCGCGCTTTATATACTTATAAATAAATTTAAATCACATTTCGCTTCGACTGGTTGAACCGAGCAGCAGTAAAAGAAATCATGCATTTACAAAATCTTTTTAAAAATAATTTTGTAAATAACTCTCTACAAATTACTTTTCATATAACTTGCTGTCATTTACTTTACAAAAAATTACTCTTCTGAGAAATTTTTTTATTAAAAAAAAAGAAATATATAATAAATATATGTAATATAATAATAAAATAATATATAATTATGTACAAAACACATAACCTCGAAAATTAAGAATAATTTGCCAGTTCTTTTTCCTATTTCCTATTAATGTTATTTATTATAGTAATAAATAACATATTATAAAATAAAAGTAGAAATTGTGACAATATTAGCAAAATATAAAATATTTCTTTCATTCTAAAATGTGACAATGCTATTCAAATTTCTATTAAAAACGGCCATTCAAACAAAAGTAAAACGATAATTATTTTTTATCACAGACAGTTTGTCCATTATTTTAATAGAATTCTTTCCAAATATATGCATTATGCCTTTTTTAAAGTAGTACCTTTCTTAAAATTAAGAAAAAGTCATTTCATTTAGAATTTACTACATCACAGAATAATTTCGTTTTGCCACTAATTTTAATAATTATCTGGTTCAGTAGCACAGTATTCTAAATGTTAATTTAAGACATCAGGAAAGACTATGTTATAAGTGCTTTGCTCTTCATAAAAGACTCCTTTTACATTGACTCCTTAGTGTTTTCATGGGATATTTAATTATCTTTACAAGGAGTCCTATAATTTGCAGTCCCAAAAACATTAACTATGAGTTTTTGAGTGGCATTAATGAACAGATTCTGCAATTTGTATATTTTTCTTTAAGAAGTTAATCCAGTTCAGCATAATTTGCATATTGTGAAAATTTATTTAAGGGGAATCTTTCTAATAAGTACTTTGTATTATGGGTTTTCTAATTGCAGAATAGATAAAAGAAGAATATTTTACGATAAAAAGTGCGTTTAAGAATATCTTTTTCCACAAAAGAGGGAATTTTTAAAAAAGAGATTACAGAAAGGAATCATAGTATGGAACGTTTTATTATATCAGAAGTTAAATATTTGATGGTCCAAGCATTTAATAGGGAAGAAGTAAAAAGTTATAAATCTTTTTTTATGATTCATTCATTTTTAAAGTGTTTAAATTAGCAAATCTCGGAATTAATTTTAGAGATGGCTTGATATTATGAAAAAACATTTAAAGCAATATAAATGAGTTTAATGCATACATTTTTTTTAATTATATATTTGCTTCTTAAACAATTACGAGATATGATTTTGTTCTGTTAAAACATATTTAACATTGTTTTTATGTTATTAATTTAATTTAATAAAGTAGATGCTACCAAACATTTTGAAACGCTGTGTTTGGAAATTTCGAATTAAAATTAAAAGTTATATGATATTTGTTTTCTTATTTGCTTACAAATGGTATTCATTTCAGATGCCTGTGAATTAAATATAGACATTGAACTTATATTAATGATTAAGCCTACTTTTATCTAAACCTAACCTTCTTTTTGAGAAAATTCAAGTTATTTGAAAATAAACATTTTTGTGTATCAAAATGGAATTCTTTGTAAGACTTTTCATTCTATGATGGAACTATTTTATCTTTAAATTTTGTTTCCATAAAATTTACCTTCGATTTGGAAGGGAATTTTCAAATAGTTGTCCCTGCTATTTGAATCTCATTACTTAGATTCTGCCTTTTCAAGCTGTTATTGGAAGGCGGAAAGCTAAATGCAGCGTGACTTTTAAACCATGTAAACTATCCATAGTTAGTTTAACTAACTACAATAGGACCATAGTTAGCTTAACTAATTACAGCAGGAAATGCTTATAGATGGAATACTAAAATTAACTATTTAGGAAGCGACAGCTTTTCTGCTATTCCAAATGATTTATATTCAAGTAATTCAGAGAATAGATAAAGGCGATTTGTCACAGATAGTGAATACATTCTTTCGTTGACAGTAGTAAAATTTGTTAAAATTGCCATGTGATTTCGATGTCGTACAAATTTCAAGTAAGCTAGTACATTTCAATTCATGAAATATTCTAGAAAATATTATTTGGTATAACGAAGTAAATTTACGACTTTCTTTTAAAAATAAATTTTTCGTAGTTGAAGCTGTTATCAAGCTGTTTTTGTATTTTTCCAGATTATTTTAATACGTTTTCCTTCAATGTGTCTTATTTCGTATTTATTGAATATTAATCGCTTTAGGCGACCAGTTTCTTCATTTGGAATATTGACTTTCGTTGGCATTAAATTATTAATAAGGAATATATTTACTTAATATTTTAGCTTTGTTGTTTAATAAAATAGAATATGAATGTAATAGAAGTAAGACTTCAAATTTATGCGCACTCTGGTAATAAAAAAATGTGTATATAAGGAGATAAAAGCGAAAATGAAAATCCTATTTTATAATTAACACCTAAAGGAGGAAATTTTTAAATTTCCGTTTTAATACTGGTAAAAGCTTACGACTGAAATATTGTAGGATAAACAAGGGATAATAAAATTAGTTTGAAAGCTTTCTAAACAATTAAGAACTTTATTATGTATAATGTATCAAATTAAATTAAGAGAGTAATCACCCCAAAACTCACATATCCTTTGATTAATTTGGCACACAATTGTCCCTGTGTCATTGGCAAAGACACACGGTAAAAAATATTTTTTGGCTTAAATTAGAATTTTTACTGAATCTATCGTGTGATACTTGCCGAGTTACTTGGCTATTGATCCCTAGAATGCGTTAATAGTATCGAAAAATTGAATTTAAGTTTTAGACATGTTTTTCTCAACTGATTGAAACAAAATGTTTACGTGGAATTTCCCTTGTAGTCATAAATTCTCATGCAAAATTTGATATATTTAAGTCATTGCGTCTTTTAATTATAGCGTTAACATGTTTCTGAAAGTACAGACTGACAGAGAGTCAATCCTAAGTTGAATTTGGCTCAACACAGCGCAGGTGTCTACAATATAGATGTTAAATATGTGTACCGAATCTTATCTATCTAGTTCTCTTCGTTTTGCAGTAATCGTATTAACTTATATTCAAACAAACAGCTGGACTTCCTCTCAGTAGAGTTTGCTCAAAATTTGATAGAAATCTGCAAATTAGGTGTAAATACTATATACCAAATTTCACTTTTTTACCGCAAATCGTTTCACAGTTTTGTTTCTCCAAACAGAAAGGCGGACATTTTCCAAATATGTATTTTTCAATATCAGGATGGTCTAAAACGTGGAGATTCGTAAAATCTCGAGTTGGAATATTTTGACGATTTCTATACGTTCTCTGTACTATGCATAACGAGAAAGTTAAAATGTAATGCATGAAAATGTATGAAACAATGTATGAAAATGAAACAAATATATATATGCAAAAGAATAAAACAAGTATATGAAAATAAAATTGGCTTGATTAAATCGATAATTTTTTTCACTATTAAGATTTTAAAATAAAGTAAAAATATTTTTATGAAATAATATTTTAGGAAAAAAAATGTTAAATGTAAATCTGTGCATAATTTTTATTCATATATTTAAATTAACTCTTGATTTTTCAAAACTGACAGTGCCATTATAGTGATCATTTTTATGATGAGTATGTTTTGCAAAATTCATCAAGATCGAACATAAACTGCAGATTTATATACATGATTATCATGGTTATTTATGATTATTTTTTGTAATAATATTAATTTTTAAATTTTTATTATATATATATGTATGTATGTGCGAGTGTGTGTGTGTGTGTGTGTGTGTGTGTGTATGTGCGTGGTAGTGTGTACGTGGTGTCCGGAGCGTCATCCCATCGGTAACCAATAAGAAGCCGCTTGATTCCCGCTGGTAGAATTCTGTATTCAGTCATGTAAAATCATTCGTCGATGTAAAACGGCCCAGCCGTTCGTCAAGTTCATTAAATTCATTTGTTATCATATAGAGTATGATTCTTGTAATATGACGCATCTCTAAGTATGAAACTCAACCGGGCTTTTTCCTAGAGTCCGTGAGAGATATTTGATTTGATAAATAATCCGGTTAGTAGTGGCCTGTTTATCGAGCCAGAGTTACATGTCCTAATATTATATATATATATATATATATATATATATATATATATATATATA
>JAPMOR010112000.1:455212-494339 GCA_026543865.1 Argiope aurantia
TTGCTATCCAAAAGATTTAATTCTAACAGAAACGAATAAAAATCAACTTGAGGCTACCTTTCTGGATTTAAAAATCGAAATTGATAATGATAAAAGAATAGTTGGTATATACGATAAAAGGGATGAATTCAACTTTAAAATAACAAAACTATGTAACTATCATTCCAATCTAAACTCTAAAATTTTCAAAAATCTAATTTTCTCACAAGTTAACAGGATCAAAAGGGTTTGCAATAATAAAAATTCCTATATTGAACCATCAAACAACCTCATTAAAAATTTAATTAAAAATGAATTTATTAAAAATTATTGTAATGTCAATTTTTTAATGAAACAAGGTATGGTTTGGGATTAATCCTTTGGCTTAAATAAAAAATAGAACTTTTCTTGCATATTATATCACTCAATAGATGACGCTGGGAACTTACAATTTTTACCTAAATTACCGTTAGCTTTGTGTTTTTAATAAGCGGAAATCACAATCGATAGCTTAAAATTT
This sequence comes from Argiope aurantia, assembly GCA_026543865.1. Classification (NCBI taxonomy): domain Eukaryota; kingdom Metazoa; phylum Arthropoda; class Arachnida; order Araneae; family Araneidae; genus Argiope; species Argiope aurantia. The sequence goes on from JAPMOR010112000.1 coordinate 455,712, forward strand.
CTTTGACTGCTGATGGTATGTTCTTGCCCTTTCGTTTTACTTTAGTGTTATTTTATGGTATTTTGGTATTTATTGTTTTTTTGTTATTGTGTTTTTACTTATTAGTGGTTTTTCTTCTAATTTGTTGTTTTGTATTTTCCTTTCTGTTATATACCTCTTGGGCCTAATTTCCGGGGATTTTCGGGTCACGAGGAATCATTATTAGACTTTTGTATATATATATATATATATAGAGGTGGAGTTCCCGAAGTAACTTTGATAAAAAGAACTTGAAAGTGCCATTTTTGTTTTATACTTCTTGCATATTTTAAAATTTGTGTTGGTCTGTTTTTATACTGTGCTGCTTTAAAATTTCCTTCTTTTGTTTTTAGCCGATTAAGGAAAAAACTTAAGTACGAACTGTGATAAAATATGATTTTATAAAAGACTTATTTCCAACGGATATTAAAACTTTGCTAAAATAGCACACTAAGGGAATCTTCTCCTTCATTTACAATTCTTAAAACATGGGTTTCAGACTTTAAACATGGTCGTATAAGCAATCGGGATGCAGAGCGTTCTGGAAGACCAAAATCAGCCACTGCAGAAGAAATCGTTATAAAAGTTCACAAAAATATTATGAATTGCCGAGTCTGTTGGTATATCCAAAAAATGAACATACAAGATTTTAATCAATATTTTAGATACAAGAAAGTTGTCAGCAAGATGGGTGCCGAGTTTCTGACGTAGGATCAATAGGTATCAGGAGAATAGGGTACATTGGCAAGAATTTCAATCTTCAGTTCATGAAGTTTTGCCATCACAATGACAGCCTTGTGGACGGGGGGTATTGTCCTGGTTAAACAGAACTTTTTTCTTTGTCAAACCTCGAATTTTTTCTTTGATTTTGGGATGTAATTATCCAAAAGATTAGCATAATATTTAGCATTGATGATCCTGCCTTTTCTTTAGATAATGCAATAATAAAACTCCCTTAACTTCCCCCCAAAAAAAGATAACTTTTTTTTTTTTACTTTTTTAGTGTTGATTTGTCTTTTGCTGTCCACTGTTTTGATTGCTCTTTGGTCCTTGGAGTATAGTGATGGATCCATATCTCACCCACAATAAGGAAATGCAGCACAAAATCAGTTGGATTTGAATTTTACAGCTCCGATATCGTTATACAGAAACACGTATATACACATATATATCCATAGAGAAACACATATATACAACAGCGGTAACAAATATCCGAAAATAAGCGTCAAAATACCAAAAAAATTCTAACTTTGCTTTCCTAACATCTAAGTGTAATTCTAAACTGGGAAAAACTCATGATGGGCATTTAAAAAAATGGTAGCAAAAAAAAAAATGTTGATTAAAAAAAAGATAATTTATTTGAAGAAATCTTTAATTCATATGTATAAAGAATCCTGGCCGAGAGAATAAGAAGAATGAATAACTAGCTGTCATTATTTTAATTCATATCCAAGATAGCACCCATTTCAAGGCAATAAACCGCAAACCAAATTTTATGCGTAACTCGACATAGCCGATTTCCGAGGTATTTCGAATGTTTCAGATTGTTTGAGTCTAACAACTGCAATCGATCAGGAAGGTTCATCCGTCTTTTATGCCACTATCTGTCTTTTTACCGTTCCTTACCATTTCGAAATTCTTTCAAATGTTCATAAAATTCCTTGGTTCCGAAATCTTATCTGAAATCCCTATACAATAATAAATTTGTATATCCTAAAACTGTTAACACGATCCAATATTTCATGATAAAGCAAATACAAACTGTGAAAGAATATTTTAGTCTGCAGAGGAAATTCTGTATTTTTAAATCTCATTTTGTCAAAAATAATTATCCAAATTTTTTGTATAGGGGTAGATTTTATTATTGTTTTGTATAGGGATAGTCTATTATTGTTTTGTATAGGGATAGTTTTTTTTAATTATTTAGTTTTCTCTTTGCTATTCTTAGAATTCCGAGAGTATATATGTATGTGTGTGCAACTACCCCATTGCTATCATTTGCTTTAGAAGTGTACAGCTTTTAATATGTGCATTTTCAGATATTGTAGTTTCTTCTTCTCCAAGAAACTGTTTTCATAGCTTTGAGCTGATATTGTTTATACCCTGTTAATCTGCATACATAACTATTGTATGTTTAAGTAATTCAATTTCCCTTTTATACTTATAATTTTAAGTTTTCTTGATTGCCACATTGAATTTATCTGTTGAATACATCTTAGATGTCATGTAATTCAATAAAGAAAATCCGATTATGTCTGAAATTTTAGATTTGTATACATTTATGCGTATTTTAATTTCCGATCTTACCAATTCTGGTTTCGATACTTTGCATATAAGACTTTATTTGAAAGTTAATTATTCACTCTTTTCCATTCACTTAGTTGCTGTTAATCAAATGAACAGACATGATTTTTAATGTTAATTTAGTAACAAATTTGCTATTGAACTCGTACATTGTAAAAACAATTTATGTCTTCAAAATTTATTTTATATAATTTTACAAACTTCTGTCATTTTCTTATTAATTTTTTTTAAAAAAACGAATCGTTTCATGTTTTTTCCCCATTCAAATCAAACGTAAAACAATAATAAGCATCTTACACTCTAGAAACAGGAATATGACGTTGTGTAGTAGTTGGACTGACAAACGCTAATAAATATTTAAATTATCGATATTGCAAGTTTATCAATTAATTTTATATAAAATTATATTTTTGTTTGAACAAGTATATCTTAATGGAGATATACCTGAGTAATTTACAAATATACTAACATTTTCGATATTAAACTCGTAATTTCGAGCAAACGTCAGGCGAAGAGAACCATATCCACACTATCCCTTCACTTACCAAATTTTAATATAACATAGCATATAGAGTTAAAAGGAAGTTGTATATTTAAGTGAAATAGAAGAGCTACAGAAGAATCGGCTTGGATTCTTCTAAATATGCCCAACGACAAAAATACAGTCTTTAATAATATAAGATATCAACCGAACATTTGCAATCGAATATATACTGGAATGCATGTGTCACAAAATCATTTTTTCCTGGTGCAATCATTTTGACATTATTTTTGACTTTATTTAGATTTATTCTTGACTTTATTAGCTTTATTTAGCTGACTAGTTCTTAGTTTTTCGTTGCATGGCAGTTGTACTCGCATATTCTTGATTAACATCCCTTCGATACCAGCACACTGCTTTTTGTCGTAAACATTCAATCCCAATTATATTTTACAGAAAATGCCATTTTGAATATATTTTTTTAAAAGGTTTATGTTGATAAAAATGAAATAATACATTTTTATCAATAGAACATATTAACCTGGCAGTTACAATCGAATATTATGGAATTGAGCAAATCGCGAATTTTTTAGATGATGAAATGAGATGCTAATAAATGAGATATAATCACAGATATTAATGAGTATCTGTGATTTATTTTCCGCGGGATATCAACAAAAGTTCACATACTGTAATCACTGCACGATCAAGAAACTGCCCTGGTCTAAGATATTGAGTTTCATATACACATCTTTCTGTAAATATTGGCTTCACTAATATTATAATTAGTCAATGAATATTAGATTCCTGCGGATGGAGATTGCTTGGAAGAATTCCCCACCTGGCTTTATTTACTCTGCTATTTTTATTAATCTCTGAAAGCTTCATCACCTCATCTCACTTCAAATTTTTTTTTCTGCCATACATAGCCACCTACCAGAAAAATCTAGCAAAAGGAATAATATTGCTAGACCGAAAGTCCCACTTTCATTAAGACGACCTTTATACATCTTGATATCTAGATATTTTTCTTCATTTGATTTTTGGGGAATTTTTATGATAAGTTGGAACATCAATATGGAGTTTTGGAGTTTTGATACTTGAGAGAAAACAGTGTATTTCATTCATGAAAGATCTTGCAAATTTAATTAATTATTATATAAAATTAAATTTGCTAATTATTTAAATTTATTCGCATTATTTTAACTATGCAAATTACTTAAATTTACAAATTATATAAAGATTTTGTAAATTTGTTTCAAGATTAATTATTATATAAATATTGATATACTGAACTTTAAATTATTCTTCCATAATGAGGGGATAAGCACGAGGATGAAAAGTTCCTGAGTATATATGCATATTCACAATTTCTCTGCCAGGTACTGTGCCAGGTTAAAACGCTAATCATATTTATTATCAATTATACCTTGGATTCATGTGTATTTGCAACCCCCTTCTTTTTTAAATGTTTGCCCGAGTTTTGGATAAATAAATTGTAAATATATAGGAGGACCCCTCCTTTGGCCTCGATTATATATTGGCTCTCAGCGGCTCTTTGTAACGGAATTTGTAATTGGAATTCACGCGAATTTCCCCCCAACATTTCCTACAAAAAAAAAAAAGATTTTTTAAGGTAATTTTGTTAGAAACAATTATAAAAAAATTAATTTAACCAAATCTCCTCAGGAAAATTTTAAAACTGAATCTTGTAAAATATTTTCTAAAAGTGTCATATTTATTTGTAAGTCCTTTACATAATAATATTTGCTACCCTCTTTTTATAATAAAAAAATAATGTAATCCCTTCTTGAGCAAAAAAATATTGATAAATATTTTATTATATATTTAACTTCATTATATATCATTATACTTAAAAATAAAAAGTGAAAATAAAACTTATTCTTCTGACATAATAGGATAGATACTTTGCTACATTTTAGCAGGTCCGAAGCACAAATGCCCTAATAAATAATCAATAAATCTCATAAATCTCCCATTACAAAACCGTCCCCAACCTAGATAATTTTAAGCCAACATAAATCTTGTTTCTCCGTCGTTATGTCTTGAACATTATCACGTCTTGTTCAAACGCGTTTCCCGTTCAAGCTGACAAAATGAGATAACAGAGAAATTTATCCCTGTGAAAGAGAAGTTGGGCCATTCATCGATAGATGGCGCTGCGCCGAACCGGCTGCTTTTAGAAGCCACTTGCTGGTAAAATAATGTCACTTCAGTTGACTAAACACAGGCGAACAACTTTCTCCGCCGATGTTGGGAGAACTGTTTTCAACTGTTTTGTTTCGAGTGCGCGAAAAGTTCGCCGTGCGCGTCCGGTGTTTGTTTTAAGGTGAGTGAAATATGGCCATAAAAAATCTTTTATTTTATCTTGTTAATACGGGAGCGATAAAGTTTTGTTTCATAAGAGATTTTAAATTTAAAAAGAAATATTTTATGATACATTTTCGAAAGGCAAAACAAAAGGAATAGTTTTTAGATATTGCCAACTTCTTAAAATGCGGAATGAAATTTTCCCCATTATATCCGTTGCATTTATATAGTATTATTATTTTATAGTATATCATAAACGCAATGATATTATTTGAAATATTATTAATTGAAGATTTCGTACAAAAATTTAATAAAATTTGTATTTAGAACAATATGAAACATAAAAGATACATGTTTTATTAGAAAAGTATTAAATAATATCTTATTAAAATAAATTTAAATGATCAAATATATATGCTTTTTATTATAAAATAATGATAAAATAACATAGTAATTGAATTAGCTTTGCATTGTTTGACTTACTTTTTTAACAAAAATATTTTGCTGTAATTTAAAGCTATTCCAAAATTTTTAATCACCTTATTAGAGTTGATTAAAACATTCTTTAAATGGAAAGGAAGAAAAAATATACAGAAAAATAATCAATAGTTTTTTATTATAAAAAAATAAACTAAATCTTAGAATAATTTGCCTTTTTTCCTGGTTTTGAAAGAAGTCGCTTTTTCTGTTATAAAATGTTATTTTGAATAAAAGTGATCTTGATATAAGAGAATAGTTACTGATTTTGTCAGAAATAAAAACTTTTGAGAAATTCTTCTTGCAAAAAAAGATTAAAAAAAAGTCAGTTGTACGTTTGATATGAAACATTCTTTAAAAATATTATTTCCTTTAAATCAGCTTCTTAATTTACTTAATAAAAAATATTTCAGCATTTTCTGCCTTTGTTATGTTGAATTTTAAAGAAATTTTTCAAAAAGTTTGAGCAGAAGAAAATTCTTTTAAGTTGTCAAACTCGGTGAGGCAGTTTACGCACCTTTTCGGTATGTGGTTCTAAAATTTACAGGATGTTCGGAATTGTTGTATTATAATATGAAATTTCTTTATGTATGATATTTGCGTTATATTTCATTTTATCTATAGTGTTTTACCTTCGTTTTACTTGTTCTTTACTATTTCTATATTTATTGAATTCATCCCGACCTCTTCATCGGCATCACGAACGGAAAGTTTACGGAAAGTTCAATAATAGATCACTTCATATTTGAAAATATTAAGATATTATTGCTTTTTTTCGTGTACGAAGACTTTTATCTTTTACACAATATATATTCAAATTTAATTCTTTTTTTTAATGCTGAGATTAGCTAATATTATTTAAAAAGTTTGATATTTTTTAACTTATAAACAAGTAATGAATTTGAATAATAAGCAAATGCCTTGGTAGAAAATGTTCGTATTCCTTGTATTTTGTAAAAACATTAGTTGTTGTAAAATATTGTTGAAGCTGATTTAAAATTACGATCTCGAAGATATTCGCTAGAAGCAACAAGTGCTTATAACAGAAATATTCAAAATTATTGCATATGAGTATTATAAATTAAAGTGTATAAAGAAAAGTTGATTAAAAATTAAAGTGTATAAAGAATAAATAAAATATTTTAGTTATTGAAAATAAGTGCAAAATCCCTCCGTGATCATTCAAATGCAAAAACTATAATACTAATTTAACTCTAAGCTCCTAAAAAGACAAAGATAGCTATTCAGTTGTGAATGAAATAGACCCTGATAGTACATTATTGTTTTGAATTTTCTATTTACAATTTCCATTGGAAAATTCTCTATTTAATTAATCTATTATTAGTTTTTTTAAAATATGTGCTCAAAAAGCAATTGAATATTATATCGATCCATTCCTTGTTATTGATTCAATTCATTTCTTTTTGTAAAATAACCTGCTGAAAAAATTTCCATTAACTTGCACATTAGAAAGTTATCCCTAAGTTTCAATTAAAAGAAAGTTGTCTTAAGATAAAATGTGTCTTCAAAAGTTTTTAAACATTTCTACTTAAACAATAAATAGATATATTGCACGTTTCAATTAAGAAATGTATATACTTACTTGCCAACAGTTTTTCAGTAAGACGAACAAACGCGTTATAAAAAACAGCAATTGTTCATATAAATATATTTTTTATAAATTTTGATTCATTTCTTTTTACTGGAAAGAAAAATTTGAAAATAATATATATATACCGTCTGATATTATTTTTTAGAAATATTGTGTAGCAAATTTAGAAAAATAAGGTAGAATCGAATTACAGTTAAAACATTAATTCATTTATCATTATGTAACCTGATTTTAAAACGGATGGTATGTTGTTATTTTCCATACTATTTTTTCAAAAAATATTTATTCGAATATATGTCGAAAATATGGTTCAGTTCTAAATTTCTACGGAACATTGTTATCAACAAAAGAAATAAGTAGAAATAGAAAACTGGAGAGATTTCCAATGGAAAAGAATTTTCTTGAGAATAAAGGTTTCGAAATTTTTCTTACGAACCAAATTTGAAGTTTTCAGATATAATGGATTCTAAAAAGGAAAAAATATTTGACGAAATTTTATATATTTATATATGACAGTATTTATCAATGTTACATTTATTTTATTTTTTTCTTCATGTTAATATCTAATGATTATGAATTATGACATGAAAACAAAATAGGTACTGATGTGATTTGTAGTCATTCATATTACTTTCTAATTGTACATGACTCACAAACCATGGCATCAGTCATTTTAATATTCTTATCTTTTTCCTTTCGTAAAGAAATAAGCGAAAATGGTCTTTTCGAAACTTAACACATTTTTCTTAATTTATGAATATTCACAATTTTTAGGTGATAATTTCTCGAAAATAAAAATTGTGGATTATAGCAAGTTCTGTGAATGTCTTGAATGCTCAGATTTCTATTTTCAGAATCGAATAAATGAGCATTTTGTTCCTTAAAACGTAATGAAGCAAATCTTATATGGAACTTCAATGTTTTTCCCTCATTAGCTGAAGTTACATTTCAAGTTAAAGTCAAAATTTTATTAATATCTTTTAATACGAAATTTCATTTAACTAACTAGCTGGGGTTTTTAGTTATCGTGCTTTATACTCAGGCAAGTGTAGTATGGAACAGGTGGTTACTCCCATCAACGGATTTGATCCAGAATTAGATGTAATTATGCACTTTAGATACAAAAAGCTGTAGTAAATTTTATACTTTACAATTATCATGTTTATGGATCTGTGGGACAAAAAAAATTCTTATTAATGATTTGGTTTCATGAAAATTTGATAGAAATTTCCAAATTTGGTATAAAAGCCACATCGTAATTTGCCAAACGGTTTTGAATCATCATATATACAGATAGACTTAGTTCAGATAGATAAATGTCTGAAAAGTGGAAATTTTTCAAAATCTATAGGTTGAAATTTTTGAAGTTTAAAATATTACTTTTATTAACTTCATACACGAGGATGCAAAATTTTGAAACAGAATTAAGTAAAACTTGTAATTCACCATATAATATTAAACATAAATCATACTGTTGTAGACATAAAATAACTTTTTTAAATTCAGATTTTGTTATTTCTTCGTTTTAACTTAAATTACTAATATTCACGCGCAAACTCTAACATCATTTGAGTAAATTTTACGTTCATACTTTAAAATCAGTTACATGTCTTTCGTTTTTTTTTTCTTAATTATGTTATGTTGAAGACAAAGAATTTTGTGTAGTTCTGATTTCAGCCTCAAATGTTAGAAATTAAGAAACTGATTTTTAAGATCGCAGCTCTAAAAGTTATCTGATTTTTCTCTTTTTGTTAATTAATTTTTATAAATTTTGATTTTTGCATTATTGTAATTGGTGATGATGTCGTGTCCGCTTTACAACTGAAAGGGAGTGCAGTAGCTTCTGAGGGTAAAGACCCCTGAGCACTCGAGGGCAGAAGTATGACTTCTAGCTAATATAAAGATAACATTCACTTGCAGAACCTCTTTTTACAGGGGTGGGGGGCTCTTTCACACATCTCACAGACAGAACACAAGTTGAAGAACAACCATGCCCGAAGCTGAGAGTTCTAAATCACGAGGAAGGCGCGCTACCCACAGGCCAGGACGCCGGCACCACTGTAATTGTTAGTGACACATTTATTTAATATAAACAGTATATTCCATTAAGAAAAGTATTAATGATATATGTTTTCTACTTTTTATTACGATTTCAAAAAAGTATAATCATGGCGTTGAGAAGCATTTTCGAGAAATGTAAAAGAGGCTTTTACACTTACCTTTAATAAAAGTTGTGTCAATTTTTGAGATAATAATTAAAAAATGATTTGAATTTTAAGCCCTCCAAATCATATTGTATATATAGCTATTGTTTATATATTCAGACCACCGAGAGACAACTTCGGAATTTGCTCAAAATTTGATAGAAATCTACAAATTTTGTATAAACACCAAATTTCAACCTTCTAGCTCAAAGTGTTTTTGAGTTATCTTTATCACAGACAGATAGACAAACGGAAATTTTCCAAAAATATATTTTGGGAACTCAGGCAGATCTAAAACATGGAGATTCATAAAAATTTCGAATTCGTATTTTGTACTATTACTATATTTTTTTCTATGCTACATATACGAAAAAAAAAGTTTAATTCACAGTTAAAGAATTTACTCCAATGCGAGCATTGAGATTTACTATTCCTTCTCATTTCTCATTTGATCATCTTATATATATTAAGGTACCCTTTTGGAAATACGCTATCACTAGATTGTGAAGAACTTCGTAATTTTTAACTGTGGTCAGAATAACATGGATGACGGCAGAGCTGGTAGATCTTTTCCCAAAATATCGACTAAATTACACAAATGGCGAAAGTTTAGTTCTAACGTTAGATTAAAAATGCACCGAATCTACATACACGATGTATCTTTATTAGAATTGGGTTTTCAGCGGTTAGATTAGTCACAAACGACTACTCCAATCAGCCTTGTGCGCACAGAAAAACTCTGAATGACCGGAACGTTGCAATAGCATAGGAAAGAACTGTGGCTGAGTCCTGATGGCCATCATAGGGAACAGTGTAACTGGGAGGAGGGTGGTAATTAGGTTAACCGTACAAAGGTACTCCGTCCCGCCTAATTAAATGCATCCAGATTACATTTGAATGACCAATCCATCACTATATCATTGACTTCAACAAAGGTTGAGTCCTAAGGATCATCACTGACCACGGTACAGTCTTTCCCATGGGAAGCACGTCCCGCTATTGGATGGTATTAACAGACCCTCCACCATTTCTGAGCCCACTCGGGTAGTGAGAACCAACCTCCCTGCCGGAAGCTTCTCTACCTCATATGAGGTGGTCCCTATTGAGAGGAGTGATTAGATTAATTCGAAATTAATCACCTAGGCCACCGCTTCTCCAATTTTCCATTGCAGTAAGTGTGTTAAAATTTCTACATGATTTAATACTTTCTCAGTTGCCATTTGACATAAATCAGCATAATTTTTAGATAATGACTTTACAATTTCATTCAATTTGCTTATAAGTAATTTAAGTTTATTTATGTTTAGTCTACAGTTATGTTTTTTTACTTAATATGCAAATTAGCTCAATTTGTCTTTTTAACTTACTGAAATCAATTGGTTTAAACAAATTAGACATCTGTAAATAAAACTGTTTCTGGTTCAATATTCATTTTCAGAAACTGGACGCATACGAATCAGTTCTCAGGTTTTAACATATACCAATTTATTATTCACTGATAAGCAAGTTAGAAATCAGAAATAATTATGGGTTTTAAATTTATACTCAATACACTAAAAATTACAAATTATTGAATATAATTTAATAATGAATCTTAAAAAAAAACGCTTATAGAAATAATAGTCCAGTAAGAATCTATTTGGAGATTTTAATTACAATGCCTCTATCCCTATTATGTAATTTTCTACCAGTGCTTTAAAAATATGCATTGAATATTGCATCGGAAATTCAGTCTACGCGTTATTCACCAAATAATTCGAAGATTGAATTGGTTTCAACAAATTTCAGTTTTAGAAAGTTTTTCCTCAATATTTTTGGCCACAAGTATTCCAATTTCAAGAGAAAAAAAATCAATCACATTAAAAAAATTATATCTTACGCAAGATGAAAATTATCAGTAATTTTAATATCTCATGATGCATCATCGCTCTGAATCCTCGCATTTTTCATTAGAGTTATATCTGCCGCAATAGTCTTCATTAGAATGATAAAAATTATCAGAAGTTTTAGTTCAACAGTGATTATCGTCTGAATAATCACAATTTATAGCGGAGTTATGAACAGTGCTATATTTTCTCATGAGACATACTTTATGATTTTAAATTTAAGCCAATATATGTTTTTAACGTTCCGTTTTATCTTTATAATAACGATATAATTTGTAAGAAATTTCGAAACTAGATGTTTCAAAAGGAATTCTATAAAATGCAAACAGGAAATATGATAAAGAAAGGAGAATAATTTTGAAATTACTCCTACAATTTTGGTGGCATTAAGCTTGATAATGACTCTTAATTTGGTGATAATGTCTTGGATTTGGAATGGATGAGTTCCCAGTTCGATACCCTATTATACCAAAATGTCCGTTTAATCCCAAATTTAAATCCATCAGCGCCACATTTCTTCCCGTTGATTTGGTGCGGAAATTTAGAGTGGATATGGGGAGAGAGTTCTATGGCCATTTTTGTCATTTGTGCCGATTGAAAATTAAGAAGTCCGTAACCCAGCCTTGCCGAGAAATCAAGCATAACTCAAAGAATAAATTATTAAATTGCACCCAGTTTAAAGAAATGAAAGATAACTTTTCAACTAAACCTAAAGAATATATTGCTCTTGAGATCCATGAAATTTTTCTTGGAAGTGAAATGGAAGCCAGTTTTAACAAGTAAATGTTTTATTTACAAATAATTCGAATTGTTACTTGAGCATCTAAATAGAACGCAATGATATAATTCTTACTGACATAAATTAGTTTATAGAATATCCTTGTTTTTTTAAAACAGTATTAATGCACATTTTTTATTTGCTTCACTCGAAATATATCTATACTTATAATAAAGCTCAAAGTGTGTGTGTGTTGGCGCTCTACAGGGCAGACCATTCAACCTACAGCTACGAAATTTGGCACGTGTATACCTTGGAGGCCGGGAATGTGCACCTGGGGGTTATTTTTTCGAATTTTTAATTATAATTTTATTTATTTAAAAATTAAGCGAAATTTCGGCGTATTTCTGCTATAACTTCCGAAAAGATTACCGCACAAAAAAAGATTTTTACATGAAGTTAAAAGATCAAAAATTTATCTTTTAAATGATACAAATGTTTTAACTTTAAAATTAAATTTCTATTTTTAATGAATTTTTAAATAAATATTTTAACTATATTTTTCAACAATTTTTTTCGTATAAAATAAAAAAAAAGAGTTAATTTCCAATCAACAAAATCAATCACTTAAACTGACTGATTTATGAAAATTTGAATATCACTATTCAATAAAAAAAAAGGATAATTTTAGATTTTCCATCGATCGTTTCAAAGAAAATACGCCAATCAGCGCGCAGGTTTCTCAAGATTAATTGGCCTAATATTATGAAAATGTTGAGTTTTTCTAAATTTTTAACATTCAAAACTTCATAAATAAGTCTTAGTTGATCGTGGAAAACAGAAACATTCATTCATTTATTTAAAATTTGGTGTGTCCAGAATATTTCTCAGAATATGATACCTTACTGCACAAAATTTAGACTTCAAAATTTTTGAAATATATTTATAGGCCGGAACAAAATATTATTATTGATATCATTTCAATCCTTTTGAAAGCAAAACTAAAAACTGAATTTTATGTTGAATCTGAGAAACTTTTGTTGAAATATTGTTTGAGATATTACATAAATTATGAAAAATATTTTGTAGTTCACATAAGACTTTAATACAGAGCGATTCTGTTTGCAATACTCATATTCAATAATAATAATAATAATAAAATAACAATAAAGATGATAAATAAAATAAAACGCTTGGTTTTATTAAAAAATATCTTTATATTAATTGTAATTTCATCATTTCCACTTTAAATTAAAGTTGAACTTTTACCGGAAATGACAACAAATTAGCAAAATATATATAGTAAATTGAACGAAATGATCTAAACAACAGTATAAGTTTGGTATGACTATCAAAATTTGAAGATTAAAAACGTTTTGTTTGAGAATCTATTAAGAAACCAGTTACTTAAAATATTTAATTGAAAATTGTAGCGAGCGGTAATACTGGCGAACCGGCTGGTCGCCAATGGCGGTTAGTAGTAAATAAATTCGAACTTATTTAAGCATATCTTTAATTAGTAAATACAACGTGTCCTCTAATTATGAAACTGTAGAATAGAAATTCTCAAAAAATATAATTAAAAATTAAGTACACTTTATGACCCTTTTATTCTAAAATAAAATGCATAGAATTATTTACCAAGGAATACCAATTTATTTATTATAGAAATTTATGAAGTAAATGTTTAAATTACAAAGATTTAGAATTATTATTTGAATAACTAGAGAAGGCATAGGCATACTTTTAAATGTCATAAACTAGTTTCTAGAACATTCTTCTTTTTTTAAATTAGTATCAATTCACATTCTTTATTTGCTTCACCCAAAATATATGATAAATAAATTTGAACTTAATTAAGCATATATTTAATTAGTAAATACCACGTGTCCTTTAAAGTATGAAACTGCAGAATAGAGATTCACAAAAAATATGATTAAAAATAAATGAATTAAGTGTACTTTATGTAACTTTTATTCTTAAATAAAATACATAGAATTAAAATTTTCATTTGATTTTCATGCCTTTAAAAATAGAGAAGAATATATGTTACCGTATTTCCAAATTCAAGTTAATTAAATTTGGTTATGAAGTGTTTTCCCCCTTCAAACATATATAAGCCAAATTAAAAATTAAGGGAATAGAAAAAACTTCCTCGAGTCTAAATATATCAGCATAAGAATTTAAACATCAGCAAGCAGGTAAAATTGGTTAGAAATATTTTATTATCAACTCATTAAAGAGTAAAAATTAAACGCCAACGATGCTAATTAAAGAATACTTTTAAACTGTTATTTTTATAAGCTAATTATTTAAAATATTCCAACATTATTATTTTTATGCATATATGAATACTTTTATTTAGTAAATAACATCACACTTTCCGTTCTGGCAATAATACAATAAGCCTTAAATATCAAACAATTTTAAAAATAAGATAACTTATTTTCATAGAATGGGTAACTAATTATATTCTAATTTTTTTAAACTGTGAAACAAAGAAATATAAACTGCAGAATTGAAATTATCTTTTTTGCGATGTCTAGAGATTTAAAACTTGTGAATGGTTAATGGAAATAAACCTACGTTCATGCCAATATTAGCAAGTCTATATATAAGTTACAAAATTTCATGCTTATAAGCAATATATATATATATATATATATATATATATATATATTAATGCTTAGGTACAATGAATTTTAAACATGCGTGTTTTTTTTGTATTTCACATCTTTTTTTTATTTTTATGTTGATGTCTACCGACTCGGAAATACTTCAATAAAATCATTTTCGATCCAATTTACTATATAGTTCCAAGCAGCCGTAGTTTGCCCTATATGTATTATCTATTTATACCTCTTAAACTGGGAAATCCTGTGCAGTATTTTTGCTATAAAAGTATTTGGTGATTGTGTTAGTAATAATTTATCAAGATAAAAAATATCCTTAAGAGATATTTCTTTTTTAATCACAATTGCCTTTAGCTATTAGATACCTGTTTTGATTGCTCTTAAGATAGAATCAAAGCAAACCTCCAATAAGATATTAGTCAAGTAAGAAGCTGCCATGCTTCTAGGAAATCGCGGTAACTTGACAATCCATTAACGCATAAAAAACACGTCCATTAAGATACATATTTTTAACTGATCGCGAAATTTGACTGCAATGTTTATTTTATTTTTTTCTTCTCGTCACTTGATTTTATAATTATGGTTTCTTAGTTTTATTTTTAAATTCTTTTATTTAAATTACTTAGTTTATATTTTCAAACATTTGAATATTGCAATGAGTTTTCCTTTTGATTTCTGATATACAATAACTCTTAAATTTTGTGCAATTGCATGTCTCCATTAATATAGAAATCGACTGTCAATTTATGAATGGAATTCATGAAATTTTGATTCCATTCTAGAAACACCGATTGGTAGCGAATTTGAGAAACAATCTGACTACAAAATGCAATAATATTATAAGGAATGGATAATGAATGATATAATAGAGATTAAAAGTTTATATAAGGATAAAAACATAAAGGGATTAATAAGATAAAGAGTTTTAAGAATATATTGAAAATTATAAATTATTCCGGTATACAAAATAAAAATTTAAAACAAAATTGTAAACGTAAGAAGCTTTGAAAACAGAATTATATTTAAAATAAAATATAATAAATGTCATAAAAATAATATTTTAATAGTATTCTTCTATTTTTCTAAAAAAATTCTGATATATTCAATTTATTTCGATTAAGGATTTAAGGTAAAATAATTTTCATTCTGCATGCATATTTTTTTCTAAATTTTTTTTTGCTCCATAATGCTTTAACAATAGTGTGTTTTTAAAATTTATTAGTGTTTTTGTTTCATTTTCGGATGTATGGATGTTTTATTCGGATGTATTATTTCACGTTATATTTCATTTCTATTTTTCTTCTTTAGCTCGATTAGATTAGAATACACTAAAACTGTCTGTAGAATAAGGGGTTATTATTTTCCAAGTTAATTATTTCGTTAATTTATGCATTCTTGATTCCATCTACTTTACTAAAATGCAATTTCTTTTCAACACATTTATTTCAAAGGCTTTTAAAAACCTTCGATCTCGATTTGCTTTGACATATGTTTGCGTTTTCTATTTCTTTGAAATTCGGAATAAGAATATGAGTTGTTTGCAAATTCTCCTTGAGAGTATTCCAAGCTGTTTGCCGAATGTCTTTCATAAAGAAGCAACAGTAATGAGTTCATGCAAAATACTCTGTTCGAAAAACTCCATGAGGAATTTGTGTTTTTGAAGTTTTCCAAAATTCATTTCTGTATGGAGGGAACAAATTGAAATGTTCAAGAAATTATGCAGATGATACGATGTTTTTTTTAAAATTAAAATTTTGCTTTCGAGAGATTTTAAGAGATTTTCTTATTTTTTTATGAAATGTGGTAATGGCATGTAGAAAAAGGTACTGTATTTTTGGAAAGGTTTAAAAAAATATTTTTTTTTAACTTGGGGAAAAGTTTGAAGTTATGTGATTCTATCTCTAATAATAATAATAAAACCAGACTATGGTTTTTAAATTTATTATATATCATTTAATAAAAGACATAATGATGTTTTTCCTCACTTCCTTGAATTTATGCAAAGGCACATCTTATACAGTGAGCTTGGGGCAAAAACTGAAATTTTTTTTTAAAGGGAGAAATTATTTATTTTACTACTTTTTTCTTTTACTAATTACAATAATTTTCTATTACCATTACATTAACTACTATAATTAATTGTACTGATTAATTAAACTAATCACAGTATATACACTAATTTTAGTAAATACGATTATTAAAAAAAAAGTAATTCACTATGATAACATACCATAAAAAAGTAACTACTAAAACATGAGGATTTTACTTACCATCAGATTGTTATAAGTTTTTTTAACGAACCTTCTTTCACGAACTAAATGGCAAAGAAATACAGTTGATTTCTATTGTGCTACATGAAATATTTTTCATGAGTATTACTTTTTATCTATAAAGGGCAACTATCTATAAAGACATGTTAAGCTGCGATATCATGTTTTACGAAGTTATAATAAAAGTGAGTGAATCAAGACAGCATTTTCTTTTTTGGACTTCTTGAAATAACATAGCGAAGATAAAAGTGTGAGTATTCTGTGTGTGTGTGTGTTGGCACATTACAGACCATATCGTTTGACTTATAGCTGCTCTTGTATGTTTTGGCTGCGTAATTTTGCCTGCTTTTTTATGTAGAATAAAGCACCGTTATTTGCTATTGAGGCCGTTGCATTATTTTCGCCGAAGAGATTTTTAGATATTTTCCATGTCGCAATAATTATAATCTAATACGGTACCCTATATTCCTTTAGGAGGTACATACTGTTATGGAAGAGAATGTAATTATTAATTGTACTTTATACCATCACTATAATATTTGACGAATTCTCATTGTGATTTTTCCCATCTGTTTCCTTGAGGAACACATAGTTTTGAAGTAATGACCGCATACTACAAAACTCACTCATCTTATTCATTTTTTCATATGTAAATGAAAAGATAGATTTAGAAACTATCATATCTTTAAAATTTACTACAAAAGCATTGCTTTAGTTGTATAACCTTAAGCTATGTTTCATCTATATGGCTCTTTTAGTTGTTGAGTTATCATCGTATTTGAATACAGAACAATTAAAAAGCTATAGTAAGATATATCCAATGTATTACTGAAATTAAAACTTTTAAGTGTGTATGTAATTACTTTTTACCGTTACTGTTTTTACAGAAAACCATATGCGTAGTGATGGAAAAATCGCAAGACACATTTGAAAACTCATATATTTCTACGTTTTTAACATAAAAGCAATTCTTGTTTTCCGAAGATAATAATTATACACAACTGATAAATATTCTCGTTATTTTCGGTCGTCTAGGACATCTTTTTATATTTTATATTTATAATCGTGGTACTACCGTTGTTTGCTATTCGTAGTCAGGGGATATTTACGATAAATTTGATAGAATATTTTATGAATAGAATTTACAAATTTGACTTCCGATAAACTTAATACACTCTCGTTTTTTATTATCTCGTATACAGAATATAGATATTGTATCATTAAAATATTGTATCATTAAAATATCGAACTACTAATACCACGTCACATCTCCTTTCTTAAAGCGTTATTATTAGTTTAGTATGGATTAAGTGGAATGGGAAAATAATATATAATAACTTTAAAAAAAATTATTCCAATTCTTAATGAAATCTATGAATTCTTGAATAAGGAAAGTTCACGAGTTTGTATTCATATAAATAAAATAACGGAAAGAACTTTATTGAATAAAATTTGGTATTCAGTGCTGTAGTAAAAATGTAGACCCGTGTCGAATTTGAAATCTGGTCGCTGGAAAGAAAGACATCCAAAATACCTATTCAGCTTTCTTCTTGGTAATATTAAACATAAAACACATCATACATGCGGAAGCCTAGACGGGGGGCGGGCAGATTGCCATGACCTTTAAGGACTAATTGTTGTTGCTCTTTCTATATGTTCAATGGATGCAAAGGAGGATAGAAAGGGGCCAGAAAAGATCGTGATATATTATCTCATTAAATCGAATGGAGAATATTTCCTTCGAATGACTTATTATTGAAATTTAATATCTGTAAATCGGTCCTAATATTTCTAAATAGCAAACTACTGTGACAATTTAAGGCAGTTCACGGCTTTTATTACCATGTGAGAATATACTGTTTTTTGGTTTGGAGTTTTTGAAGCCTCAAAATACGCTGGCAGGAAATAAAGGGCATGCGCCGTAAGAAATTATCTGTCGAAGAAGCGTAAAGAAGGAAACGGGAATCAACGCAAGACAGTTAGGGTAGGTGCATCGAAAGGCAAATATATTATTATAGAACTATATAAATATAACTTTTCTAAAAATTAACAATTGCGCAATACAATATTCACGGGGTCATTCCCAACCAGTTTAAACCGGATTTCCGCAGAAAGTATTTTTTTCTGGCCCTCGAATAAAATTATTGGAACTCGATCGATTTTGAGATGAAAAAAGCCATCGTTTTTTTAAATATCGACACATGCATAATATGATAGTCAGGTGATTGTGGCAATCCGGTTTAAACTGGTTAACGGCTTAAATTAATTAAGACAAGTAATCACGTAAAAATAATAATGTTCTCACATAACTTGAAATTCGCACTAGCAGATTTAAATTATATTTATTATAAACTGCTCTGAATAGCCCGAGAATATTGCGGATTCTGTAGAATGTTTTGTATAATATTTTTTAAACTTAATTGCGAAATATGTAATAATCATGTGGAAAATAAAATAATATTTATATAAATATATGAAATAGGTAAAACGTATTCAATTTTACCCATATCTGAAAATTTATTAAAAAAAAGAAATATCTTAATCTTTAGAGAAAAGGGTTACACTACTTCGCTATTGTGATTAATGTATTATTGACATATATTACATTAGTCTGATTGAGTATCAAAGGATCTTACAAATACCACTTGATTTAAAGTGCCATAAAACGACTTTTCGCGTTATGCTGGCGTACTATCTATTGTTTTATTAGCTACAGATCATTGCTTTATAAATCATTTTATTATAAAACAAATGTCATAATAATTTACAAGATCAGATCTATTACTTTCTATGTTAGGATATCTTTGACGAAATTAATTAAATATTAAATAAATATCATTGCATAAAAACTAGCATATTGTTCGTGATTTTTTATTTACTGACTAAAAGCATTTTTAAATAAGAAGATTGTGTATCTATTTATAGATTTATAATAAAATAATAATGATTTTAATATATAATAACTAGCTAACCCAGCAAACGTTGTTCTGCCTTATAAATTATTTCTATTGAATATTTTGGTTGTTAATGCATTGTAAGTGTGTGGGGATGGGATCTATGACAGAAAGAGGAATGGAGCGCTGTAGATGATGATCGCCGATAAAAACAAAAACAAAAACAAAAAAACACCAACCATTCATTTTCTCAATACAATGTATTTCATTAACGTAATGAACATATACGTTATTTGATCTCTTAAAAGTTAAACGTAAAGTGAAAAAAGTAATATATTTTTTTGTCCTAAAGTATAAAAATGAAAAAAAGAAAATCAATATTCATTTCGAAGAGCAATTGAGTGTACGAATTTTTTTCTCAGTCCGTCTTTAGCCAACAAAAATAAGCTCGATAGTTTGCCCACGCGAGAACATGCCACGTGTTAAAACAAGGTGTGTCCAAATCTAAGCAGCGAACAGACATTGTTTGGTCTTGCGACTTATTGATTGTCACTGCGAAAGCGAATCTAATGGGAAATTGAACGCGTTTGAATTCAATTGCCACGTTTGTGAATCATTGGAATTCGTGGCAGCAAAACATTTTCAGCTCGGGATTTACCATTCAAAATGGTGGCTTCAATAACGTTTTATATAAATTTTCTAATAACCAAGCGCATGTCATTGCACAGCCATGGTGGGTACACAGCCACAGTCCGAAGTAAAATAACCGGAGATCCAACTTTCAGTCGTAGAAGGTGTGGTGGCATACTTGGCAAATCTAGTGAGTACAAAAACTCGGTTGCATAATTTGCAGCTTCGTTAGCATCGAAAACTGTATCGATCAATTTGTATGATACCAAGTCGCCTGGCAACGACTGCTGTATCTTGGAGTTTAAATCGTCGACGTCCACATTTTTTGCTGCCAAAATGGCGATTTCTGACAGACACGCATGATTTATGTATTATGTGCGTACATCGGGAAATATGCGGTCAATGAGAGCATTTTGCGAATCAGGCAACTTTTCCATCACCGATATCTAAAAATTGATCCGAAAATGTGTCAGAAGATGGATCTTGTACACTTGTAGCATAGCGCGTGTTTATTGTTAGCTGGACTGTTTCAACATTACGTCACAGTGGCGATGATTTCAAGCAAGCGTTGTTCTCCTCAGCGTACGGTGAACGGGAATAGGAACACCCTAATTACCTAGCGTTATGAAATATACTTTACGACCTATTCTCATACCTACCAAATACACATGAAAAATTTCATGAAAATCGGTCCAGCCGTTTCGGAGGAGTATGAACACAAACATCGTGACATGAGATTTTTATATATTAGATGCGTTTAATGATAAGCAAAATAAATAATATTAACATTTCATAGAAGTTTGCATTTATTTACTATATTAAAAAATGGATGAATTCTATATTAAAAATTTAAGAGAGGAATTAAGGAGAGAAATTCGAAGAATTAAATATATAAATGTTTCGAAAGAAAACTAGAGAATATTTTAATTACAATTCATTCATAACTAAATACCTTCACATGATTGCTTTCTACATTGATGCTATGATCCTTGACACTCATTTCTCATTCCCAGGAAAGTAAAGATCTATATAATTATTTGTGGAACTAGGTGGTTATTTGATCTCATGCACCATTTTATCATATATTTCTTTGTCATGGCTAATCTTTTTGAGATTTTATTCGAACACTGGGTTTATTTATGTGGTATGGATAGGGATAAGGGATGTGCGAAGGATGGTTGTAAACTTCCCATAGAAATTTATCAGAAAATAGACGGCGATCTTGATCTATATGACCAAACATTATTCTAAAGCAGTAATATTCTTGCCTTAGCGTTTGTTTTTATTGCAATTTTCAAGCATCAGCACCGTTTTGCTGAGAAGAATTACGGAGTATTTTTTAGTTTTATTAACGTCCCATTTTAAAGCAACGCTTGGCTTATTTTGTGACAGCGCTCCGACGACGAGGACGACACCTGAGCTGGCACAGCCTCTTAAAACTTTCACGCTCCACCAGGTGAAGGATGCTTGGCCCCGGAGGATTTAACGAGCACCAGACACGCTTACACGACGGTTCTTCGGTGGAATTGGGTCTCTAACCTGAAACCTTCCATTTCCGAGACCTTAACACCAGATAATTGTTGAGAGCGACCAGTTTCTTCCTGTTTTAATCAGCCAAATACAGTTGGAACTTAATTTACCTTAAATACTATTCAGGCGTCTCTGTCGATATTTGGATGCAAAGAATTCAGCATATTTTACGTCTTATAGCCATTTACAGACAGAGGAGTGTTACCTATTTCTCTCAACTCCAGTCAATGGATGAGATGAGATTCTGATGTGACTTAATCACTTTTCTGGCTTCTATGTTAATGTTTGGAAGCAGAGAGTTCGACAGATTTAATTTCTAATAGCCATTTGCAAAATCTTTGAGTGTTAATCTCCGAGTTTCAATGGATTGATGAGATGAGGTCCTGTGCTTGCTTAATCAGTTTTCCGCCTTTCACGCCAATTTTTGGATGCATTTGGAGTTCGACGCCTTTTACATCTGAGAGCACTATTCAGAAATTTTGAGTGTTATCTGTTGATCTTAGCTTCAACAAATCGATGAATGTAATGTTGTTCTAATCCGGTATTATTATTTTTATGGCAATGATTTCCACCATAAAAATATTAACTTATTTTAAGTCCAACCACAACATTTCAGATGGATTAAAACATCCTGAAAAAATAGTAATAAGTAAAAACTATAATTATTCAACCTACCGATATATTTTCTAATTTACTTCAAGGCTGTTTATTATTTCATAAAAAAAATGTTGAAGTAAAATAGGAAGAGAAATTCGCCAAGGTATGCCAAAGAATATAAAAAAGAGAAATAAAGTGTTTTATTTGTGTTTATAATTTTTGGAAAAACATATAACTAATAATAAAAAAGAGAAGGATTTGAGTTCCATTGAAATAATTAAAAACATTTTTATAAATTATGCTCAATGGTTTATTCTGATAAGTTAAAGATATTGGGAAATTGAACGACGACAACTAAGATAGCATCACTGATATATATATATATATATATATATATATAGCATTAATTTAGAAATGTTTAAGTTTATCTTATTCTTTCTGAAATCGTTTGATTTTCTTAATTAATTTGTTAAAAGATTACATAGTCATAAAAAAGTACATCAAAATTGTTCTAATATCAAATCTGCTGAATAATGATTCTGTGCAATGTGTATCAGAAACTAATGAACATTAATTAATCTATTTTCTTAAGTAATTGTATGGAATTATGTAGAAACATTTATAAATTTAGATTCAGAATATTTTTCAAATAAATATGTTTAATTACTATTTCAAATAATTTAAACAACCGGAATCGTGATTCTCATAAATATTAGAATAGTATTTAGTTTTATTGAATCCTAAATTTAAAAAATAAGTTAAAATACCCTTTTTTTATTTTGCTAAAATTGGATCGTATTTTAAATATTCTAATTTCTTGCAATAAATTTGAAATCCATTTTTTACAAATACTGAATTTTTAAATAATTTATTCATATCCACTTCTAGAAAATCTGGATTAATTAATTGATTATAGGCGAACTAAGTTTCGAAAACTTTAAAATAATATATTATTATCTAGAATACTGCATTGAAAAAATTTTAAATCAGCAGAACTTTAGCATAAGAGCAATATGACTACAAACCCCTTTACTGGAAATATGAAACAAGACAAAAGAACTATATATTAATTAATATATTTTTCAGAAAATGTTTTTTCAGTCAGTTTTAATAAATTAAGGAAACATGGGAAACGGAAAGTTGTTTTTAACGAAGTCGAAATCAAAATTTAAAAAAGAAAATATTTGCAAAACACGAGAAATTTTATTTATTCAATTTAAGAAACATTTATTGTATCCTGAGTTTAATACTGATTTCATGAAAATTTATTTATAAGCTAGGTATAGAAAAAGTAGAATCAATTGCTTTTCAACAGTCTAAGCATATATTTTTTCACAAAAGATACTTCTTAGCTAATCTTTTGATTGAAACACCTGTTGATACTATTACAGAAACAAAATATAATTGAATTCATTAACTATGAAATTAAAATAATGCACTACTACCAGGAGAAAATTTCAAAAGAATTGAAAATTGATTTCAAAAGAAAGAAAAAGAATCAAAAATTTTGAAACACTATTTTCGAATTCAATCTTTAGATTTTGATTTCGAATAATATTGTCCGAATATAAAAGTTTATATGTATGTTCTTACATAAAACAATGAAGAATATAGATTATTTCTTATAGGAGAGTTAATCTAACCTTAGATTTAAACTAGGATTCACAATTAGGGAAAAAAAAAACAGAATTAAAAATTTCATTTATTGAAATCGTTTTGTTTTAGAATGATCTAATTGATATGTACATAGACATGCATGAAAATCACTGCTTATTTTCGAACTTGGAATTGCATGAGTTCTTTATAAATTGGAAGAGCTAATATGGAAAAGCAGACAAACAACACACAGCAGCCATTTAAGTTTTATCTTGCTAAAAATCGCTCGAATTAATGAAATGAATCAACTGGTAATTTTCTATCTGTAAGAACAAGAATTTAAATATTTATTTCACATAATATCCTTATTCAAAATATATTAACTTAATAAATAAAATTTTAAATTCAAAACGATATTTCATGTAGGACAACACTGAAATACTAAAATTTGTCCTTTCTTCAAAAACTTGCTAATTAATACTTGGAGAAATCGTTAGAAACTTCAAGCTACTGAACACGCCTATCAACATGACTTTCATCGTCAGATTTAGCCAGCTTCAAGTATAATCATCTGATCGGATTAACTAAGGGTCTAAAAGCTTTCGTCAAGTCCTTAATCAAAGGGTCTCGACGCTTTTAATCATGCTTGTCAAAATGATCTAGTGATATTACCAACTTTGACCTTTAATGCCTGAAGTTTTAACATTTCATTATTATTTTAGCTAATTGGCTACATAAAGCGTTTATCTTGAATTTTGTATTCGCTATAGATCAATAGGTATTATTCTGAAATGAAGGGATAAATATTCGTAACTAAAATTGCGTATTATATGATGACATATATGAATATTATATTTTTACATGTTAAATATTACACAGATGTATATTCATTTTGTATCTAAACCTTGCCCAAATGCGTTCCTTTCATTTATATGAATATTTTTCGAATTTTTAAATATTTTCATGATATTGGGAAGGGATAATTTTTGTAGGGAAATATTGTATTATAAAAATTAATTCAATTTTATTCAATGCATGAAGTGATTAAAATTATTTTTTTCTTTCAATTTTCCATTTTTTGATTGCCCTTTTTTTAATCCAGATTTCTTCTTTCATATTTCTGAAGAGGGAAAATGTAATTCAAGTTCATTGCCTTTCTAATATACAGCATTTCAAAATTCTATGAAATTGTATTCTCCCGTTGACAATAGTATGTTTTAATATTTTGCAAATATCATTTATTGACTTGATATCTCCCTCCGAGGGGAACATCAGAAATGAGAACAAGAAGCTTACGGTATGGTGGTTGGTTCTCGCCTCTCTGTTGGATACAGATATGGTGGGGGTAGCCTAAATCCTATCGAAGACGGAACGCACTTACCACAGCAATTTTTGTAATGTGGCCGGTGATGGCCCTTAGGACTTATCCGTAGTTCCCGTCAGTGTTGCTGTTGCGGCGGTCCGGTCATTCAATTTATTTCGTCGGCATTAGAGCAGGTCGGAGTAGTAAATTTTGATTATTAACTTGATAACAATTTAAAATTTATAATTCCTGAGTAACCTTATATCATAAGGAATTTTAGAAAACTGATAAGTTTTTTTATAATAAAGATAAATAATTTGTTCTACTTTCTATAAAGTAAACTTGTAATGGTATTGTGAGATGACATTATTAGTTGGTTTATAGTTTTTCACTTTTCAATAATTAATCTCGCTCCACCAGAAGTGAATGAAACTTTTGTTAGTTTATCACACTTGCACTAAGTTTAATTTTCATACTCTTGTAATACGCAAGTTATAATTACTCTTATTTTTTTTTTTGTAATCACTTTACAATCGCACTGTTGAGATTGTTTGCGTTTAAAAAATGTGTAAGTATTAGAATATGATCTTCAAACAAATTCCTTATATTTATTGGATTTTACTGCACATACAATATTTTTTATAATATTTCAATAACAGCGAATTGGTAATCGAATTACTTATTACTATTTACCGGTTATCTTCAACTTCCGCAACATAAATATAATTATAAAATATGTTTTAAGCACTAATAAGTAAAATTGGAGAACTTTTAAAATTGTCAAAATGAATGTTATTTTTGCGAATAAAATAAATTTTGCGAAGAAATAGTCAGGTTTGTTTCAGTGTTTTTCGCTAATAATCCCTTAATTCACTATTTTTAATGATTTTAATAGTGCAAACTGGGTGCTTAAGTTAAAATTGAGGCACTATTTTAGATTTCGTTAAAGTTATGATTACTATCCTATTTCTTACCATAAAATTTCTTAAAAAAACTCCTGAAAAACCAGCATGAGTTCCAATTATCAAATGGTTTCTTTTAAACTCCAATTTTAAAATACCTCTGACTTATAGAAATATATTCATACAAATTTGTTCCTGAATTAATGCGAATTAGAGCCACAGTTAAAACTTTCCTCTGATTATGATGGCAGTGTCTATCATGAACACGCTGTCATCAAAGTTTTACGAAATAGCAAATATGGAGCTGTTAGCCTTTGTAATTTTCCTTGCCGAAGGTTAGAAAATGTTTGTATCTTAAAGAAAAAATAAGAAGCAGTTTCGGGCACTCATATTGATGAAACTCATTCATTCACTAAGCATCTGTTGCATGCGAAGGATTTTCTCCCGACAAAAGAGACAAGTGAACCGAAATAATTATATTAAATAATTATTTTTTTAAAGCAACAGCAAGAATAATATTGTTTGCGTCACGATATTTCTTATTATGTTATGAAGAATGGAAAAATATTTATGACTCAAAGGTTTAATACGCTTGATACATTCTCATGGATCATGAAATCTTTTGAATATAATCTCATGCTCCAATTCAATTTATTATGTTTATGAAACTATTCACTGTAAATTATTTTTGATGCTTTTGCTAAGAATAATCCTAAGCCAAATAATACTAAATATAATCTTAGGAATAAAAAAAATTGCTTGATGAACAAATGAAATCAAAACAATGTAAAACACCCGAACTAACACAACAGAATTTAGATAATTTCAAGGTCCATAGCTAAAATGAAAATTTTTGCAAATGTCTGAACATTTTGTACTTCGATATTCTTATCAGCTGCCAAATGAAATTTATAATTTTTTCGTTTACCTTCGTCCTATAAAAATTGAATAGACATTTTGAAAATTCTTTAAAACTATTTGGTTCATAATTGTGAAGAGATAAATTAGTTAAATATCTCTGGAAATTACACGTATCAATGAATTATTTGCTGCGTTTTATGAATTCCACTTACAGAAGAAAAGGGGATCATTAGACACTCGGAATTGGAAAATGACATATTTTTTATATATTTTGAACTGAAAAATCATTCTAATGATTTAAAAGAAAGCCAGTTAAGTATCTTATTGCACTTTTGAGATGTAGTAATCTGATGCAGATAGAAGGACATATATTAATTTAACGATTGCCTCTCAAAATTTAGCAAACATCAACTGTTTTGGTTTAAGCCTCCATATTAAAATTTATTTGTATATTCCATTCTTTTTTTTAGTATTGCATGAACATACCTATGTAAATCATTTTTTTCTTATATAATGCGATTTAAAATTAGCGGATAAATACAAGTCTCTTGGATGAAATTATTGGTAATTATAATATGTTACAGAAATTCAGCTAAGACCCCACTTCTGACATCAAATGTTACAGATAAAATTAATTCCACTAAAACCTGACAACTGCAGTGGGTGTATGGTATAACACAATTAACAATAGGTCTCAGTAACAAATAACGCCGATTTCTAACACGAAGATGCGAATACACAGATTACAAAACACAGCGGAGACGTATACAAGTAATACAGAGCAGCACATTTAGAACAAACATCAGCCCACTAGTAATAATAGGTACAGCCCACTAGTAATAATAGGTACAGCCCACAAGTAATAATAGGTAGTAAACAACAATCACAGCCCACAAAGCGGCTTTAGCTGTACTCAGTTGCCGACTCATTACTACACACGTCACTCAATGGTATCACAATACTAAATCCAAGACTTTACGCACAGCTCAATTCATAATCCACTTATTGCTTGATCTACACTGAACGCTTGCGCTTCGCTGGACGGGTCTAATTCCATCGTTGATTCACTTTACGATTTTCTATGACTGACTTCGGCTTGGATAGTCGGCTTTTTGTAGCTTTCGGAGAAGGGAAGAGAAGATTCTTGAAGAATCGAATACAATTCAGCTCATATTGGTCCTACTGCCAAAATTCCTGAACATTATAGTATTATCCGTTTTGTCACCAAAGTTGTCAAATTGTCGCCAAGCTTGGGGAATGATTGATCAATTAGAGCTGATCATAAGGCGGTCTTTCCTGCGATGGAACTAACTGTGCTGGGAAGCAACATTACAGATGCGTAATAATATGATCTCTTTCTATCTTGTATCGTATGCCAGGAAGAAACTCTCGTTCATTCCAAAACTTTCCTGCAACCTCCATAATAATAAAAAAAAAGTTTTCTCCTTTCCTGCAGTAATGCGAATCTTAGGCAAAGCCGTGAACTTCAAGAGTGCTCCAAGTCTTATGCTTTTTAATAAAGTGAAAATAAAAAACGAATATACTTTTTGGGTGTCTTACTTTTCTATCAACTGAAAACAAAATTTTATATTAAATTACAGTTATAATAATATTACATACTAAATTCCATTCGTATAAAATGTTGTATTTTTGAGAAACTACCTTTACATGCTAGTGCATATACAGATTGTCATTTTATTAAATGGATTCGATTCAAAATTTGATACGATTCTATATTTAAGACGCTGAAGTTCTAGCTCCTTATGCTTTGTAATTACCATGCTTAGAGTCGAAATAATATATAGACAGATGAATTTCTCGTAAATGAATTTCTCTTAAAATTTAATAGAAATCAACAAATTAGGTATTATTTGGTGAAATCACATATTAGATTTCATGACCTATAAGCGTTAAGTTCTAATAATGTCATTCCAAAAATGAGCATTGTTTTGGGGGGGGGGGGTTGAGAGAGGTCTGAAACATAGATATTGGTCAAGATATATAGTTGTTCTAAGATTACGGCATTTTCTTTTTGTATATTTTGTATGCGAAAAATTTAAAATAGCGTGTTTAAGAATGAAAAAGCTATCAGAATATTTAAATTGCTTATATGGTAAAAAAAAAGCATGTAGATTTAAAATTAAAGTTACAAAAGTAACAATTCTAGTATATTCTATGAAAGAACTCTCACAAGAAAGGAGGAAAAATATTTATGCTTTTCTCAAATTATTAGATGATTGTTTTTTTTATAGCCTGTATTTGTATACTCTCTTAAAAATTATCTTAAATTAAACATTACCTATTAGGTTTAGTATTAATGAGTGAATCTGCGTGTTGAATTCAAGGTAATTAATACTGCTCATTAATTCGCTCTCTCAGATAATGAAAATTCTTATGTCGTATTGACCTGACTTGTATACCAGTTTATTCTCTAAGTATAAAATGTCTTGTCCTGACATATTCATCTTCTTATGAGAGAAAATTGGATTTCAATATGTGTAAAGTTTTAACAAATGTGTCCACTTTTTACAAATCCAGAAGAATATTTGAAATTTTCATAAAAATGTTTAATTCATATTTTGAAACACATATAAATGACATATTTTTTGTTGGTAAAGGAATTAAATATTTATATAGACATATAAATAGACATTTACAGAAGCAATCATTTGTGAAAAGTTTTGTAAGATTTATATTGACATTATTACAATTCTTTTTATTGTTTATTGAAAGTATGTCGGAAAAGGTAAATCCTACTATGATTATCAATATATATTTAATTTATGTTGAATTTAATTTGATAATAGATTATAGAAGATTCCTTGTGTCCACTAAATTTCAGTACTAGAAGCTGAAAAATCTTTAATAAGAATATCAGAAACGCAAGGGTACAATATAATGAGAATTCAACATATTTTATATACAATTTATATCAGTAAAGCAGAAAATTATATTTATTTTTAAAATTCTATTTCTTTTAATATTTTTGTTTATGCATTTTTTTCTCTAACTGAATGCAAAATTTAATCTTAGGAAAACCTCGGAAGTTGAGCAAAACAGCATTTAAAGCCTAACTACAAAAGCCGCTTAGAATAGGGTTTAGGAGTGACAAATCCTGAGTTCTATCAAAAGACGTCAGCTCAAACTGTTCCAAAGTGGAATAGTTTATAGAGAAGGGATCATTTGGTAGTTGCATACTGATGAAACTCCGCATAAATCTTTCTGAAGTTATTCCTTGCATGGCAACGTAGCTTAAGGGTTTCTGTAACTTATATTGCAATGCACAGTGAAGTATTTCTACAAAAATTAAATATTTGATTATTTTTGAAATTTTTTAAAAAAGGAATAAATGCATGTTTTTGATTTTATATAAACATGTTTCAACAAAGAAATTGTAGTTAAAAATTATTATTTTCAATTTTTTTTCCTAAAAATTAAATTTGTATTTATATTTTCTAAAGATTTAAGTTTTGTGCATAATTTTTAAAGCAAAAATACATACACAATTGAATATTTGTATATAATTGTTCAAATTTGTATATAATTTATGCAAAAATCTAATCTTTATGTATAAAAACTCCAAAAAAAATTATGAGCTACGGCCGATGATCTATAATAATATGAAAAAAAGTGAAAGTATAATGTTAAAATTAAAAAAAAATTCCCATTTGTATTCGATAAAATTTTAATAAATATTAGTAATTTTTTTTATTAGGAATTACTTTTCATTTATTTTCACATTTCTGTCTATCGTAATATGGTTCCAACATGGAAAAACATTAAAAAATCATTTCTAATAATTTTGAAATTATATAAATGGCAACACATTCTTTCTTTCACAAACATTTTAGTAGAATGAAGTTTGTAAGATCGCATCCTCAGCAAGATGATAATGGTCTTAAAAAACAATTCTTTGAAAAGTGTTGCCTTCTAAGATACGAGGTATTTCTATCCTGTTTTTTTCCTGAAGGATAAAAGCTCTAAGAGGAAACTTTCATGATATTATATATGGTTTTAGATATTATATTTAAAATTATATAAATTTGCAATTAAATATAATAAACTGAAAAAAAGAAGAGTTGTTATGTACAACCCGTGCCTTTTTTAACATTTTCATTGGACTTAATGGGCAGCGGTGGCCTGGTGGTAAGGTCTCGGCATCGAAACCGGAGGGTTTCAGGTTCGAGACCCGGCTCCACTGAAGAACCGTCGTGTAAGGGGGTCTGTTGCACGTTAAATCCATCCTGACCAAACGTTCTCCTGCTGGTTTGGTTTGGTGTGGTGTGGAGAGGGGGTGCCAGCTCAGGTGTCATCCTCGTCATCTGACCGCTGTTCAAAATTACGAGGTCCGTCCCAAAATAGCCCTAGTGTTGCTTCAAACGGGACGTTAATATAACTAAACTAAACTAAATTGGACTTAATTTATTTAGTCATATCGGTTACATTATCCTTTCTCAACTGAATTCCTTGCAAAAGAATTCGGATTTAAAGAACCGAATTTGTTCAACTTCATAACAAAATACATGTTCCTTTAATCTGGAGTTTGTTGGCTCGAGGCATGCAATATGGAAAATTCACTGAATATGAATTCTGTAGTATAAAAAAATCAGATATTTAAAGTATGTCTAAATTAAATGGAGTACAATTAGTTATGAGAAAAGATTTGCTTAATCTTTTAAATTTATTCACTTTTAGAATAAGATGTAATAGAATAATAAGTTTTTGAAAGTATCAGAATGCAATTAGTTTGCACAGAATGATATGAACAAATAAACGAATCTCCAAACATATGATTATAAAAATAATATTCCTATTATTTTAACAAGATTTTGAATGGGAATTTTGTCTTTGATGTTAAATTATGGGGGTGTAAATTCATAAATTCTTTGATTTTTTTTAAATTTATCTTTTGACCATTTGAATTCTTTGTCAAAAGCATTTATTATAAAATAATATATGTCTAGAATTTCTGTACACGGGGATAACTAATCCATTAATTATTTTTGACTAAATTTAAAAGAAAAATTATAATCCCAGTAGCGAATAACGCACAAAAATTCAATATTTTATCTATTTGCTCGTATTTTCTTGAAAATATGTTAATGATATAAACTCAACAATTAAATAACACTAGAAACTTGAGTCGAAAAAACTTTGTTGGGAAGAGTCTACTCTAATACGTTTTATAAGCATACATGGCCATGACGTTAATTCTGTATATAATCGAGTATATAATCTTATAAACTATGTGCATAATTTTATAAATTCAAAGCATTTAAAAGAAAGTTTGAATTTCTGTGGATAGAAATCTACTATTAAAATTGCAATAAATTTAGAACAGATGTCTGAACCTGGTTATTGATAGCAAATGGGCAAATTCTTAGATATTTCTTCAACTTGCTAACATATGGAAATTATAGATCTTTACATTGGGAGTATATTCTGGGTGTTAGGAAGGATCTTGTTCATAACTCTGAAGCAAAGGCGATATTGTATAGGCCTTATGAGTTTTTGTATAGCCGAGAAGAATCATTATTTCCTTCTTTCAGTTTCGACTGCACTTTCTATGTAAAAAGTCACTCATAGTCAATATTTAGCAGCATAAATGAGTATGTATTTCTGTATCAGTATACACAATTCTGGTTCGGTCGAAGGATACAGTGCCTATTAATTTCCATTTTTTTTCTTTGGCAATACTGAGTGTATACATGCTGTTGAGGCTAGTTTAATTTTGAGGTGAAAAAATGCAGCTATGTCGAAATGATGAGATCATTGCCTTTCCAATCAAAACTTTAGACGAATTCTCAGTCTGGTATCATTTGTTTCACGAAGTCATTGAGTGAGGAATTGTACAGAATTATACATCTTGTACAGAATTTGCCATGAACCAGTAGTAAGCAGAAATTGAAATGAGTAACAGAAACAAGTAATTCCATTTCTTGTTTAATACATGCGAAGATCTCTTTGTTATTGATAAGAATCCCATCTCTCATACTCTGCATATAACCCCACGTGATTGTGACTGGCGATTCCTTGTCTTTATATATTAAATAAATTTGTGTTTTCAGTTTCAAACTTCTAGCATCATTTGATTATGACTAAATAAACTAAATAGATTATTACATGTCAAAGCAGGTGCGGAGTTTTCGATGGATTCTAGCAAGTGATTGAGGTTGGAGATCTTCTTTTGAAGAGGTAGTTTCATATGTCCATCCAGTGATTTCATTATAACCATTTCTTGAAAAGTCTTCAAAGAATTCTGATGCCAAGATAGGATAGGGACTTACTTTTATGGATAACATTGGATGTGATTCGTATATCGTCCATTTTTGAATAGAATCATGTTTACAAGTGAGTTGATTTCACACAAATTATATGTTGCTCCATACAGTTTGCTGAATAAATTTCTGAATTTGAAATACGTTCGAGCGAATATAATAATATAAGCTGAATAAGTTTTCAGCTGATACTTTACTCCCTCTCATCATAAAGCCTGGAACTATTAGAGTCAGCCTCTCTCTTTTAGAGCAACACAAATGACTTGTCCTTTGAATGCTGTGTGCACAAATAATTAAAAATCCATCTTCAGTTTTTAAAATTCTATCAAAGGTTTCGTCATTTATAAGTATTATATACCACAAATTAAAACATCAACAGATCAGAAACCTGAATTGCCTAACTATTTCCAAAAAGCATAAAAATGAAATAAAAATTATAATTAATTAGAAATTGAATATATAATTAAGACGTTTTATTTAAAAAAAAACATTACAAATTTAGGAATTCCTGGTGTCTTTCTTGCATTTTTGCTTCTTTGAAAAATAATCATATTTCGAGATATAAAAAAGTTCTAAGATTATGATAAATTTTAAAAATTTCAAATCCGTTTCATTTCAAATGTTTATAATTTAATGAAAGCAAAAAAAAGTTAATATCTAGTTGATATGTAATTAACTTTCGTGCTTATCATGTGTATTTATAATCCTGTCTAAGTCTTCAATAATAAGTTTCTTTTTATTTTATATGTGCAATTTCAAGACAGATAATACTTTTTATTATTTGATTTTCTTGTGTAATAAATAAAATCTGTAAAGGATTATTTTTCAGAATTTTTTCATTTTCACTTTCTAATTGCAAAACATCAAAAGTTAAATTAATTACAATATGCTACTTTTATTTCTATTTTGCAACAAATGCAAAGCCATAAACTTCAGATTTTATTTCAAAACTTCGGATTCCTTTTCTTCATATCTTTCTGTCAAAGAGTTTTAATTAAATTTAGAGATATTCCTTGCATTGAACTTGTAAATTGAGTTTTATTAAATTTAGATTTTTCACAAGAACGACACATAACTATATAAAAGTTGCATTCATTTATAAAAAATATGTTCACTAAGAAAAAAAATTTGGATAAAAAGTACGAAATGAGTTATACTTTAGTTAAATTCATATGAAGTTAAAAATTTTTATAATAATGAAATATTATAACAAACGGAACTTAAAAATTATTTTTAAAAGCACACAATACATTGTCAAAGTATGCAAATGTTTAACTTTATCGAACTTATCTGAAAGTTCCTTCTTTTTCTTTTGTATAATCTTACCATCCTACCATTATAAAATAGTAATAATAACAAAGCATTAAAAATAATTTAACTATATTTCACAAGATAATAAGTTATTTTCTGAAACTTAAAATGAAGCGAAACTATCTTCATCGTTCTCATTTTTCTCATTAAGATTACAGGAATTTTATACAAGCAAATAAACTTCAAGATTTTACATGAATGAATTAATACAAGTTTATTTTTATCCTTATTTTAAAGCAAAACTTATATAATTAGATACTTCTTATAGGTAGATTATGTACTTACTCTATGAATAGAATGTTTGTTTAACTATTCGTTAATATACTAAAGAAACTGCTTTACTTTTAATTAATTAAAATTTTCCTACGATAGCTTGATTAATCTGACTTTATTTTGAACTTTTGGTATATAATTTCAATATATGCCATATTAGTCAAAAATTGTATGTTTGTAATAATTGTATATGCGCATAAATATTTGGAGAAACATCATAAATATTGGAAAGAGACCACAGATATTATATTCAGATCATTTGAGAAAAAGGTATAAGCACTTTCATTTTTATGAAAAAAAGGGCTTATTAGGAAGAAAATACTTCGAATAAATGTTTTCTGTTATTCATGGACTAACAATTGCAAATTTTGAAAAACATAAGTAATAATACTGCGCGAACACCAAATTCTTGGCTGAATGCAACTCTTTAACCCTAAAAAAATCGATAAAATTAGAGATAAAAATATCTCATTTTTGCATAGTCTTAATTTTAATGTCATTTCATTGAGGAATTGGATAACAAAAAAAATGAATTAAAACAAAAGAAAAATAATCGAAATTTTTATTTCCTACTATATAGCTTCGATGTTCAGGTGTTACGCGATTACATAATATTAAATCGAAAATTTCTCTTTGAAGAAAGTTAAGTTATTATTGCGAAAGTAAATCTTAAATTTTTTCTTTGCTAAAATGCTCGTAACGTTTATTAAAGCAAATTACAGGAATCGCCCAGAAAGTTGAAAATTCCTTATTGTTTCGTTGTGTTTGAATTATTTTCTTAAGTACGTATTTTTTTCATTAAAATTGCTCAATGTTTGGAAAGGAAGAGGCAATTACATTTTATTACATAAATCTAAACTAATGATAGACTAATCAGAATACTCAGAAATCGTTGAATATTCTGTAAAAGAAACATAGGAAAGTTATAAGGTAATAAAGTTGTTTTTTAATTCTATTTATTTTTAAAATTAATTTTGTAGCATTCATAAAACTTTTTGAATTGTTGTTTTTCATATCTGATCAAAATGTATTAAATTTTAATCAAGATATTTTAAAATATTGAAATGTCTTGCAAAGTTCAAGTTAAATTAATCCAATAAATGTGTAATTAAAATAAATTTCTCTGAAACAGTACAAGGAAATATCTAAAAAAATAAAAGCTTTCTTATCAATTAATTTAAATAATGTTTTTACAAATAGTCTTAACATACTAAAAATAGAAATATATTCAATTTGAATCGTCTATACTTTATTAAAACTGTTTGAAATTTAAAACAATTAATTATATGTGTTAAAAATAATTTCTTAGATTATTTCATTTAAATATTATATCGTCTTGGAATACCTATAATTTGTTTTATGCATGTTTACTTTACAAATAAGTTAAATTTATTTAATTTTCTCATACATTTAATTAATATTCTCATACATGTTTTGAATGTCATGCGGAAAAGACAGAAAATTTAATATATAATATAAAGTAAGTTTATAGTATATAAATAATTAAAAAATGTAATAAAACTTGAATAAATAATGTAATCTAAATAATGAATAGCTTTGACTCTTGCTAGAAAAAATCAATATCAGTATTTACGAATAATTCATATTCGTAATATTTATTTTATGAATACAATAGACTGAAATTCTCACTAATATTTTATTTGATATCTTAAATAATTTTTTTGAATATTAAATGCAAAAAATATAAATAAAAAATTTATAAAATATGCAATTGACTACAAAAAATAGTAAAGTGAATTTGAATGTCATATGTGATTTTATATCTCGCTATAAGGAATCAATATTAGAAATAATAAATAATTATTGTGGATAAAAATATTTATTTTACAAATAAAAGGGATTAAAAATATTTTAATTAGCTGTCATTTAATAATGTAAACAAATTTTTTAATATTAAAAGCTAAAGATATATGTAAAAAATATTTTATCTTACAAATTAAATTCAAAGTATGTAAATAATTGGAAACAGTAATAAATTATATTTTCATTATCGGAAATGATTTTGTATTTTGATATAAAGAGTCAATATCAATATTATAATGAAATTAGTATCGTTAAATGAATTCATTTTATTAGTACAGTAGACAGAAAAAATAAGTTATTATTTAACATTTAAAAATATTCGAGCACCAAGTTTTAGAACCATCTACTAAGCCTTGTATAAAACCGGAACTTTAAAAGGGAGATGCGGTCTTGCAGACGTCGCCCTAAGAAATAGCTGAAATATTTAAAAAAGGTTCCCCTGAAACCAGCTGAAAAAGTGTATGTGTAGTGAAGGTCACGAAACAGGTAGCTTCAGGGTTAATCCATTCGATTGAGCTAAAAATAGAATAGGGTTACTCGAAAATCCATCTTTAGTTGTCTGACAGACCGAATCTCCTCAGAAAAGGGTTAAAGAATAATTAATACTGATAAAGTTATTGATCTTACAAGAACAATAGAGTGAAAGTAAATCTTGATAAAATTTTATCGAATAATTAAAGCACTTTTTGAACACCAAGCGCTAAAAATATTACAATCGAAAGGTAGTTTATAATGAAAAGGAAATATAAAGTATGTAATTAGCAGCAAATAGTAATAACACAAAAATTTATTACCCTGAGTGGTTTTGCAGTTTGCAATTAGGAACCACTATCAAAAATGAGTAATCTTTAGAGTTTGATGAAAATAATTATTTTGAGAGTGCAATAGATTGAAAATATTAAATAAATTATTTCATATTTTAAGACGTTTCTTTAATATTAAAACTAGTATCAATATTAAATTAAAACGCAAAATAAATTTTAAATATGTAAATAATAATAAAATGAATTTTCTTTACTGAGAATTGTTTGCATTGTGTTTATAAAAATCATTATCAAAATTACGAAAGGCAACGAAAATTGATACTGATATTTATTTTGCGAGAACAATAGATTTTCTTGGATATATGAACATCTTTGTTAATTGAGTTCCAACGTGAAGTAAATCTTATGCGAAACATACTTTATTTCATCTGGGGAAAAATAAAAGTTTGAGATGGATGCACGCAACGTTGGCTCCAAGCTTTCAGATGAGTCGGAAATACGACCCTCTGCTTGCTATCTGATGCGCTATCACAGAATGGGAAGATAGGATGAAAGAATTAAAAGTCAGTCGTGTAACATCGGAATTGCTTGCAATAAAAGATCGTCTGGGGTCATGATAAACCCACGGGGACAATTAAGGGTTTTAGATGACCAATAAGGAAGTTTCTTACGACGAATCAACAATTATCTTCAGGCTAGGTACTTTGGCGAATTTCCTATCACATAAGACTTCCTCAGATTCTTACGTCTATTTATATTTCTTATAAATCTTGCGTGTTTTTTCATTTTTTAAAAGAATAAAAAGCATAAAAGTAAGAAAATAATAAGCACAAATTGAAGTAAGATTTTTTATTTAAAGTTTATCAAACTACCGAAAGAATTAAAATTGTAGTATATAAAAAATAGCATAATTGTAATATATTCTAAATAA
>JAPMOR010112010.1:699-18788 GCA_026543865.1 Argiope aurantia
GTCTTCTGTGCTGTATATAGTTGTCGCTTTTGTGCTGTCCTGTGTGTGTCTTCGTGTAAATAAACGTCGTTGTTTTTATTCTACTTCTGCCTGCTAATTGAGCGTTCTCCACACCATATAACTTCCACTATCCAAACGAACCCCGGTAAAGAAAAGTTCGTAACAATATATATATATATATATATATATATATATATATATATATATATATATATATATATATATATATATATATATAGAATCGAATTAAATTTGAGATTAGAAATTAATTGGATACTAAAAGGAAAGCATCGGCAACACATGAATTTTGTTAGAAATAAAAATCGTCTGCCATAAATAGTATTTTCTGTTATATTACGATTTTTATTTGCAGAAAGTGACTTCAAGTGCTTTCTTAAATCATCATTTTTTTCAAAAAAAATTATTTGGTTCCTACAATTAAAAAGAGATAAATAAAGCGATAGAAAATGAAATTCATAAATTTTAAAGTTTTCAAATTTCAGAGTAATGAAAAATACAGAATAGGAAGTTCAAGAAAGGTATGTATATTGGGTAAAAGTGTAGTTTGTGCCCCTTGCTGCGCCAAGGATGCCAAGTCGCGAATATAGATGGCGGACAAAATAAACAAAGAACGAACCACAATCTAGAAATCGACTCTCTCGGCCGTATTCACCAACCGTAGTTAAACATCAGCTGATGATTAAACGCAGAAGCTATGTTGGGAGATAATTCTTCAAAACAATTGCAGGCCATACCTCTTTACTGTTGCTCTTCGAATTAGCGATATAGCTGAAGATGTACACTGTAAGCTTTTCTCGAAGTTGCGTGACAAATTGTTTTCAACACAACTTGATGAAGCAACAGATAGTAATAAAGATGCTCATTTAATTGCCTATGTTCGAATTTGTGATAATATGTCAGTTGTAGAAGAACTACTTTTCTGCAAACCAATAGAACTCAAAACAACAGTGCTCGCATTATTTGCTATTTTAAATGATTTTATGAACGAGGCAAACATAGAAGAGAAAAATTGCGCCGGAATATGCACCGATGGTTCTCGTTCAATTTCCGGAAGATTCCAAGGTAACAAACACTTGTAAAACAAGAATCGTCTCAGTGCGTCTGGACACATTGCATGATCCACAGAGAAGCTTTGACTTCGAAAGAAATGAGTCCTGGTTTGAATATTGTGTTAACTACGGTTGTAACCGTAGTAAATTATAAAAATGAGTCCCCTGAAATTGAGAATCTTTTCCGCACTTTGTAAAGACATGGGTTCAATACATTCAGCGTTACTATTTTATTGAGAGGTAAGATGGTCATCACGTGGGAAATTTTTGCAACCTGTTTATGAATTAAGAGAAGAAATCGCCATTTTCCTAGAAGAAGAAAATAGACCGGAGGCCGAGAATTTTCGCGATGGTTTATTTGTGATGAAATTGAGGTGCTGGTCGACACATTCGAGAAATTAAATAACTTGAATCATCAACTCTGAGGTGCAAATATACATATGTTGGATACGAATGATAAAGTTAATGTTTTTTGTAGAAAATTGGGATTGTGGAGCAGAAATTTAAACCAAAAAACCTAACAATGTTTGCAAATGTGGATGATTGTACTGAAACTTACAAGGCTGAAGAAGAACATGTAAAAGTTGTTTTTGTAACCATTGAAAATCATTTAGCCATGCTGGGAAAGAATTTTAAAAAATATTTTCATGCTGACGACAAACTGATAGCAAGTTACGAGTGGGTTATGGATCTATTTCATAAGACTCCCGAAGGACTCTCAATTGATAAGGAAGAAAAATTCATAGATTTCACGACAAGTGGCGAAACTAAAAGACAATTTAGTAATAAATCACTATTTGAATTTTGGGCAGGAGTAAGGATGATTTTTCTGCACTAAAAACAAGGGCATTTCACATTCTATTACCATTCAACATCCTACCTTTGTGAAGCTGGATTTTCTGCTGTGGCTCCTTTGAAGACAAAATATAAAACAGAACTAAGAGTAGCTATTTCTAATATTAAGCCTTCCTTCGAAAAATTTCGCTCTGCAAGATAACCCCAAGGAAGTGACTAATAATTATTAAATTAATTTTTAATTTGGTATGTTTTTATTAAGTAAGTTTAGTCGAAATGTATTTTGTTTTCTATGTGTATGTGTCCTTTCAGTCAGTTAATCAATTTTTTAAAATATTTTCTTTTCGATATCTCGCGCCCCCCTAGGGGGGCGCTCCCCACAGGTTGAGAATCGCTGTGTTAGATGAATATGATTTTGTTTCGAAGTACAGACTTCCCCGTAATTCTGCTGAAAGCATTTTATCTTTGATGAAGGAGAATGTAAGCACCAATATTTTACGAATCAGTGTTGTAACTCCTGAAGAGAAATTGTGTATTGCCTTACGTTTTTTTGCTTCAGGAAGTCATCAACAAATAATTGGTGATTTGAATCAAATTAGCCAGTCATCATGTTGCCAGGCTATAAATGAAGTATCTAGATGTATAGCTGAAATGAGGCCAAGATTCATATACCTATCAAAAAATGAATTTGAGCTACTTGAGGTATGTTTACATTAATCTCTTTTATATCCTTCATATGGGAATCCCTTTTTAATATTATTACATCCGAGTCGATTTTTGATTATTATTTTCTAGAATTTTTTGAAGCAAATGAATCATAATTAAAAGAATTTGCTAAACTTATTAATACCTTTTAGAAAACTCGTGAAGTTTAGTATGATTATACTGTTTTTTGTCAAATGATTGTTCCTTAAAATGCTTCCATTAAAAATATTGTATTGCATATTTTCAATCTGGTTAATCTAATGACTTGCTAGTAAAATAAGTTGTTTAATATCTATACTGTTAAGAATCCGTAATGCTGCTTCCCAGCATAGTTGGTTCCATCATTGGAAAGAATGTTTTACAGTCATCGGTACTGGGCGGAGTCCGTGTGTCACGTCAGAGGTACCAGAGCTTGGCGACAAACTTGGCGACCATTTGGCGACGAATTTGGTGACTTTGGAGCAAAAATAGATTATACCCGAAACTTCGAGAATTTTCCCGATCCGTCCAGTAGGAACCGAGATACGCCTCGAACGTTCCTGATTGTTTGAGAGGCTTCTAGCCCCGACTCCTGATACCTATAAAAGGTTCCGCAGCTGCCAGAGCAGGAGTGGTGGTCGAAGTCAGTAGTAGTCGGAAGCGACAGAGCAGAGTAGTCGAAACCGACGATGAAGAACTGTTCTTCCAGGGATTAGCGGAGCAGCGACGGAGTCGAGCTAGTGCTGAACTAAGCTGTGCACTACTGTCTGCAGTAGATTCTTGTTGTATGCTGTACGTCTTGGTTGAAGATAATCGTCTTCTGTGCTGTTTATAGTTGTCGTTTTTGTGCTGTATTGTGTGCTTCGTGTAAATAAACGTCGTTGTTTTTATTCCACCTCTGCCTGCTGATTGAGCGTTCTCCACACCATATAACTTCCACTATCCAAGCGAACCCCTGTAAAAATTCGTAACATTTGGTGTCAGAAGTGGGATAGTGGTTAATAGTGTATGGTGCTGACGAGATTCTAAGCAACAATGGCTGATAGCGGTAATGGTGAGTTACTGGCTCTGTTGGCTGAGATGAAGAAATCTATGGGAGCTGGACAATAGGAGATGAAGAAATCTATGGATGAGATGAAGCAAGGACAAGATGAGATGAAGAAAAGACAAGAAAGAATGGAGCAGGAGATGAAATCCAGACAGGAGGAGCTTAAGAAGGACATCGTAAGTGTTAAAGAGGAATTCTCCAATATCATTCAGGAGAAGATGAATGCAATTGAAGATAAGGTGGCTTCATTTGA
The DNA here is from genome assembly GCA_026543865.1 of Argiope aurantia. NCBI lineage: Eukaryota > Metazoa > Arthropoda > Arachnida > Araneae > Araneidae > Argiope > Argiope aurantia. The sequence goes on from JAPMOR010112010.1 coordinate 4,550, forward strand.
GAATAAGGTAATTTCAGTGGAAACTAAAGTTTTGAAGATGGAAGAAAGTATTGACAAGAAAGTTCGAGAAAACATTGAAATTAACATCTTGAAGATGGAAGAAAGTCTTGACAAGAAGGTTCGAGAAGACATCAGAAAAGAATTGGAACAGAAATTTGGGGAGGAGATCGAAAGCCTGAAGAAGCAGATTTCCCACGAATATGAGGAATCCAAAGTGATATTTGCACCTTCCTTAGCGACGATTAAACTCTCGACATTCGACGGAAAAACATCCTGGCAAGTATACAAAACACAATTTACTATGGTAGTGGAAGCTAATGGATGGAATCTTCAAGTCAAAGCGTTTCACTTGGCAGCTTCGTTAAGAGGAGACGCTGCCGACATCCTTGAGACTCTTACGGAGGAGCAAAGACATGATTTCAAAGCTCTATCGAGTGCACTTGAGCTGCGGTTTGGAGAGAAGTGCACTAAAGAATACAGCCGATTGCAGCTAAAGTCCCGCTATCAAAAAGCGGGTGAAAGACTGCAGGAATTAGCTGCCGATATTCAGCGTCTTTCCCATTTAGCATTTTCTAATTGCCCGGTTGAGACACGTCAAGATCTGGCTCTCCAGTACTTCATCGATAGTGTGCGGGATCCGGAAACACAGAAGGCTCTTCGACTAGCAGATGTCAAAGATGTAGGATCTGCTTTAGTCTTTGCACACAAAATAGAGGCTGCCCAGCAAGCCACACGTACGGACCGACACCCAATGAGAGCTGTCTCTGCTGCGGATTCGGACTCTGATTTCGTAAAACAGACTGAAGATCTGCGAAGAGAAATTCGGAGGTTAAAAGAGCGCAAAGATGGCAGAAGTACGGAAATTCGGTGTTGGACTTGTGGTACAGCCGGACACGTCCGTAGAAACTGCCGGGTTTCTAAAAGTGGTGGAAATAGTCAACAGCCCCATTTCAAAGTATTTCAAATTTCATCCATAAGTGGCGGTGACAATGGACTTTACGTGATATGAAAAATTGGGGACATTTCATGCAATATGGTTGTCGATACTGGAGCCAATGTGACCAAAATAAGAGAAGATCTGGCACGAAAATTAAAATTTAAAATAATCTGGACGCCGCCCTGCATTACTTTACAGACAGTGACGGGAGATAAGATTTATGTTCATGGGAAAGTCAACCTCGCTATACGCTTTGGAAATATAAACTACCCCCATACGGCATTTGTAGCAAAAATTACCGACCCTTGCATTCTCGGACTAGATTTTCTGCGGAAATACGACTTTAAACTGGACTTCGGAAATAGTAGAATGAACTCAAAATTTGAAGACATCACTCTCTTTGGACTACACGCTGAACTGGAATCCAGCCAGAAAATAATAGCTAAAACTGACATCTCCTTATCGCCTAGGACTGAATGTGTAATACCTGGTTTGGTAGCAGATGACCGAAAATTCCGATTTGGTGTAATGGATTATCCTGACACAGACCGTGCCAGAGCAGGAGTGTTGGTAGCTTCTTCAGTAGTGGACCTCTCAAAGTCAGTCATCCCAGTGAGAGTGGCTAACATCAGTGATAAGACAAAGACTATACAGAAAGGAGAGGTGCTAGCAACTTGCACTCCTGTCACTTGTATAGACCGGAAGTGCAATAGCCAGAACGTTTCTTCAGACGATCTAGTCCAAAATTTGCTGCAGGATACAGATTTAGATGAAAAACAGAGGTGTGCTGCTAGAGAGTTGATAAAAGAATTCAAGACTTATTTTCTCGAACATCGGAGGACTTTGGAAGGACTCAACTAGTAAAACACCGAATTGATACAGGAGAGCATCCTCCTATTAGGCAGCACCCCAGACGACCACCATTCGCTAAACAAGAAGTCCAAACACTAATTAAAGAAATGCAAAATAATGACGTCATTGAGCCGTCATCAAGTCCTTGGGCATCCCCCATCGTCTTAGTAAGGAAGAAAGACGGCTCTACTAGATTCTGTGTGGATTATCGCTGGTTGAATGATGTCACCAAGAAGGACAGCTACCCTTTGCCAAGGATAGATGACACGCTTGGTACACTTGCCGGCAATACCTGGTTTTCTACCCTGGACCTCAAGAGTGGGTATTGTCAAGTAGAAATCCATCCTAAAGATAAAGAGAAGGTGGCTTTAACCACAGGACAGGGGCTATGGAAGTTTAAGGTTATGCCTTTCGGCTTGTGTAATGCGCCGGCAACATTTGAACGCCTTATGGAAGCAATTATCGGAGGGCTTTCTTATGAAGCTTGTATGGTTTACCTCGATGCCATCATCATCATGGGGAGTTCCCTTGAAGATCATCTTCAAAATGTTAGACGTGTACTGCAAAAGCTGAAGGAAGCTAACCTGAAATTAAGCCCGTCCTACCTGAAGTCACCTATCTTGGGCATATCATTTCGGCGGAAGGTGTTCGAACAGACCCGGATAAGATATCGGCTGTAAGACATTGGACATGCCCGACGGATGTTCACCAGCTCCGGAGTTTCTTAGGCTTATGCACGTATTACCGAAAATTCGTGAAAAACTTCTCAACAATCGCCAGACCACTCCATAAGCTGAACGAAGCGAAACAGAAATTCATCTGGACGGACGAGTGTGACAACGCCTTCAACAAGCTCAAAGACGCCCTAACATCCGCTCCCGTCCTGGCATATCCTGAAATTGGAAAGCAATTTATTCTGGATACGGATGCAAGCCATGAATGAATCGGAGCTGTGTTGTCCCAAGAAATAGATTTACAGGAGCGTGTCATCGCCTATTTCAGTAAGTATCTGTCCAAACAGGAAAGGAATTATTGTGTGACCAGGAAGGAACTTCTGGCTATCGTAAAGGCCGTAGGGAACTTCCACCCTTACCTCTATGGTCGAAGGTTTCTGCTTCGTACAGATCATGCTTCATTAACCTGGCTATTGAATTTTAAAAATCCAGAAGATCAAATAGCCAGGTGGATACAGCGGCTACAGGAATATGACATGGAAATTCGCCACCGAAAAGGATCAGCGCATGGAAACCATGCTCGGAGAACTGCAAATACTGCCCTAGAGTTGAAAAGATATTTGGCATGGTAGATCCTGTAGTTCACCAAGTTACAACACCATCAACATCAGAATCAGATCCATGGAGTGACGAGAGCGTCCGGAAAGACCAACTAGCTGATCCTGAAATAAAGCCAATAATTGATTTTAAAGAGTCAACAGGCGGAAAGCCTATCTGGTAAGACATCGCCCCTTTCCATCCTACAACGAAGCGTTACTGGGCTCTTTGGGACTCTCTCCATCTAAGAAATGGTGTGCTGTATCGCAAATGGGAGTCTGACGATGGAAAAGCATTCAGATGGCAATTAATACTCCCAAAGACAAGAGTATCAACAGTCCTTAAGGAACTCCATGGCAGTCCGACTGGGGGTCATTTTGGTGTTACGAAGACTTTACAAAAAGTTCGAGAACGTTTCTACTGGAATAATGTGCGAAATGACGTGGAGAAGTGGTGTCGCACATGTGATCCCCGTGCTGCACGTAAAGGTCCTGGGAAACGTATTAAAGGAATACTGCAGCTGTATAATGTGGGGGCACCTTTCGAACGAATAGCTTTTGACATCCTAGGCCCTCTTCCTAGGTCATCAGATGGCAACAACAACATCCTGGTTGTCATGGACTACTTCATCAAATGGCCTGAAGCTTATTCCATTCCCGATCAAGAAGCCCCGACTGTTGCAGAGATTCTAGTTCAAAACTGGATTTCAAGATACGGAGTTCCTCTACAACTGCACTCTGATCAAGGAAGAAACTTCGATTCGGCTGTCTGCAGGAGACTGTGTGAGATACTCGGCATCGACAAAACTCGAACTACGGCTTTACATCCTCAGTCAGATGGCATGATAGAGAGATTCAATCGGACCATTCTGAACAGTCTCTCTCTCCTGGTATGCAGCAATCAACAAGACTGGGACAAGAAACTACTCCTTTTCCTTCTTGTTTATAGAAGTGCCGTTCACGAGACTACTGGCTATTCCCCATCCCAAATGCTCTTCGGATGTGACCTTCGTCTGCCTGCAGATCTACTGTTCAGCCGGACTTCAGATGCTCCCTTGGCGCCTGAGGAATATGTCGAGAACCTCCGGACACGGATGGAGGAGGTGCATCATCTTGCCAGAGATAGGATCGGCATGGCTTCAGAGAAGATGAAGACCCGATACGATGCTAGAGCAACGGGACACAATTTCCACGAAGGAGATCAAGTGTGGTTATGGAATCCGAAACGTCGCAAAGGACTTTCTCCGAAGTTGCAGACCAACTTGGAGAGTTCTTATACAGTCCTTAAAAGACTGAATGACGTTGTGGTACGGATACAGAAATCACCACACTCAAAACCGAAGGTGATACATTGTAACAGGCTAGCCCCTTACCTTGGCCAAGGTGATTAAGATTTTTTTTTAGTTCAGACCATGGTCGCCCATTATATTGTTACAAACCTGCAATTCGGCTTCCCAGCATAGTTTGTTCCATCAACAGAAAGAAAGTTCTACAGTCATCTGAATGGGACAGAGTCCAGGTGGCGCGTCGGGAGTACCAGAGCTTGGCGAGAAACTTGGCGACCATTTGGCGACTTGGCAACGAATTTGGCGACTTTGGCGCCAAAATAGATAATACCCGAAACTTCGAGAATTTTCCCGATCCGTCCAGTAGTAACCGAGATACGCCTCGAACGTTCCTGATTGGTTGAGAGGCTTCTAGCCCCGCCTCCTGAGACCTATAAAAGGAAGCTGCCACCGCTTCCAAAGAGAGACGACGGAGTAGTCCGAAGACTGAGCGGAAAAGCCAGTAGTCCGAGTTCGAGAGCAGCGAAGGTAAAAGTCAGTAATCCGAGTCAGAGAAGTAGAAGACTGAGTAGTCGGAAGCGACTGAGTCAAGCTAGTGCTGAGCTGAGCTGTGCGCTACTGTCTGCAGTAGATTCTGGTTGTATGCTGCTGTGTGTGCTGTTGTATGCTACACGTATCGGGTGAAGATAATCGTCTTCTGTGCTGTATATAGTTGTCGCTTTTGTGCTGTCCTGTGTGTCTTCGTGTAAATAAACGTAGTTGTTTTATTTTCTACTACCGTCTGCTGATTGAACGTTCTACACACCATATCACTTCCACTATCCAAATGAACCCCGGCAGAAAAATTCGTAACATTTGGTGTCAGAAGTGGGATAGTGGTCAACAGTGTATGGTGCTTACGAGATCCCAAGCAAAAATGGCTGATAGCGGTAATGGTGAGTTACTGGCTCTGTTAGCGGAGATGAAGAAATCTATGGAAGCTGGACAAGAGAAACTTTTTCAAGAAATGGAAGCCTTTACGGAAAAAATGAAAACCGGATATGCAGACATGAGGAGTGAATTGAAGAAAGGCCTTTCGTCGTGGAAAGAAATTTCAGAAGATAAAGTTAACAAAACTGAAGACATCCAAGTTATCACAGAAGAAATTGAAGGAAGCAGCGAGAGCCAAGTGGAAGAAAAAACTGAAGACCGAATGGAGACCGGTGTCACTGAAAAGGAACTTAGCCATCCGGAGAATGGACCGAAGTTCAATAAGAAGAGGAGCGAACAGGGAGAATGTTAAATAATTGCGGAACTGAAACAGTATTCTCCGAATGAGTCCCCTGAAGTGGAACCGAAAATGCAGGCGCTTGGGGATGGAGAAGATGGACTTTCTTCGGACGGGTCTGTTGGTGGCGACCCTTGCTCGATGCCTGTGCATGCAAGAGTTGATGCGACCCTGTTTGGATTGGATTCGTCTCAAAGATTAAAGGAACTACCTCTCTACAAGCCTCCTGATATCTCCTGGCATAGTGACACGGAAGAAGACTACGTGGCTGGAATCGCTGATCCCTGTAATCACGGTCTCAACTTCCTTCAAGAATTCATCTTTGCTGTGGAACTGCATAGAAGTGTCATGCAAATAGGAGCTGATGAATCTGCTGTGTATCCGGCCAAGTTGTGTTGTAGCAGAAGAGCCCTTCCCGTAAAGGCAGATATACTGTTCAGACGATCCAGTGTGGAGAGTTGCGGACAATTCTCGAGTGTCGAGAATAGACTGGGAAGAGTTGGACGTATTCCCGTGAAAGCTTTGGCGACGAAGGCAAATACCTGGCTTTCGAGTGGACTTCAGAAAGCACCGTTGGATCATCCTGATATACGATTGGTTCGATGGAAGAAGTTCAAAGTGACCAACCGAAAAGCCTGGCAAGAATTCATTCCGGAGGTTTCTACTGCGATCCAGCGTTTGGCTCCATGGGACATCCTGCATTTTAAGGAGCGGAATCAAGTATGGATGTACAATCCGAAACGACGAAGAGTTCCGGGTCAAAAGCATTCAGAAGGTTTGGATGGATCTTCAGTCGCCGCCAAATTAGTAAATGATGTCATCATCGAAAGTCGCCTAAATCATCATCGTCATCACATCATTCGGAAGCCTACGCCAGCTGTTGGATTGAAGTACGACTGCCGGGACGTCAGTCTTTGAAGAGGAGAGCAATGTTACAAACTTGCAATTCGGCTTCCCAGCATAGTTTGTTCCATCAACAGAAAGAAAGTTTTACAGTCATCTGAATGGGACAGAGTCCAGGTGGCGCGTCGGGAGTACCAGAGCTTGGCGACCATTTGGCGACTTGGCAACGAATTTGGCGACTTTGGTGCCAAAATAGATAATACCCGAAACTTCGAGAATTTTTCATACATTTTTCAAGAATTGAGAACTTGGTATTAGCTGTTAACTGGCTTATAAGCTTTCACCACAAGCTCAATAATAATTAATAGATATTTTTAAGAAACTTTAATAATAATAATGTTTTATAAGTGTCTATTGCAATCAACTTTTTTTATTATCATTATGGAATATAGCATAAGAAATAAAATACTTTTTAAACTTAATTTACAAATAAAGCTTAATTTTTCAGGGACTTTTTTTATTCGATAGCAATTTAATTTTTTTATTGGTTTACTGTATCTAATTATTAAAAAATTTAGTGTTGCAGCTAAATTAGAAACAAAGCATTTTGCAAAAGCATATAACATATTTCAGCATTTCATAAACTTAATTAATAGCATTTAACATTTTGAGACTGAATAAACTTATGTAATAAAATATATTAAAAGACTACAATCCAAATAGTTATTTCCATTTTTTTTATTAGTATATACAATGGCTTCCAAAAGTGTTCGTACACCAAAAAGAATCAATTAAAAACCTCATTATCTACCATTATATATTCTTATTTTTACATGAAATTTTTTTTCATAGCATATTTTTACAGTTCTTAATAAAGCAGTGAAGAATAAATTTTAATTACGATGCAAATTATTTTTTTAAAAATGACAATAAATAAGACACAAAAGTGATCATACTTTGAAAAAACATCACTAAATATGAAATTTTCTAAATTTTTATAAATGTTTAGTATTTAGTAGGATATCTTTTATTCTTTATAACAGCTTTTAAACGTTTGGGCATAGATTTAACTAAACAGTCGGTTACTTCTGCACCGATCTTGTTCCATTCTTCGATCATTACTGCTTTCAGTTGAATTTTCGATTTAATGTCGTGACTTCTTATTCGCACCTCTAATTCTTTCCAAATATGTGCTATAGGGTTTAAATCCAGTGATTGAGCTGGTGTTTTAAGGGCAATGATAGAGGCAAAAAAGACGAACATTCATGGCCGTGTGCTTAGGATCGTTGTCTTGGTAATACACAAAGTTGTTTAAAATGCCCAATTTTTGTGCTGACACTTTTAAATTATTATTGAGAATATTTATATAAACTCTATGATCCATTATACCATCAATGAATACTAAATTGCCTACTCCAGCCGCTGACATACACCCCCAAACCATGACACCTCCACCGCCATGTTTTACTGTTCCAACTAAATTCTTGGGATTAAGTTCGTTTTTTTTTTCTCCATACAATGATTCTCCCATCCGACCCAAAGCTGTTCAACTTACTTTCATCTGCAAATAAGACACGATTCCAATAGCTCTCTGGCTGGTTTATCATAGATTTGGCAAATTTAAGCCTAGCAATTCTGTTCTTCTGACTTACAAAGAATTTTTTTAGTGCAGAGCAGCCATGTATACCAGCATTCCGAAGAATTCTACAAATAGTTTCACAGGAAATAGAAGTTCCATTTGATTCATTATATTGTGAAGTAAGCTTTATTGCACTCAGACGTGGATTTTTTAGAAATTTACTTACAATATTTCTTTGGCTTCTAGCTGACAGAATTTGAGGGCGACTATTGCGAGGCTTGTTTGCAATCCTTTTTCCCTCTCTGTAACGTTTTATTATGCTTTGCACCGTTGAATGAGGTAGATTAATTATAGTTGCAATGCCTCTAATTGATTTTCCAGCTTTAAAATGAAATATAATTAATTTTCGTACGTCTAAACTCGTTTCTTTACGAATGCGCGTCATATCTAAGAATAAAGTAAATAGAATAAATAATTGTGATATTAAATAGTGAAAACAAACGATTTTAGTGTATTTTTCAATTAGAAGAAAAATAAGCCGCAAAAGATATTTTTATGATGAATTTAAATAAATAATGTTTGGATGTACGAAGACTTTTGTGTTCTAATTTTGTGACATTTTTTATTTATTTATTTTTTAGAACAATACTACTTAATTTTTTATAAAAATATTTGTTCAGTTTTATTAAGAACTATTTGAAGAGGCTAATTAAAAAAAACCAACTAATAAAATGCTTTATTAAGAAGTATAGAACACAATTTCTGCAAATTTCTTTAGTGTACGAACACTTTTGGGAGCCACTGTATGCAAAAATGTTATTTTCTATGAATACATAATAAGTTTGAATGAACACAAAGTTATAGCAAGTCTGAAAAGTCAAGGAAACAAAGTAAATACAAATGAAAGTATTTTGATTAAAACTTGTTTTAAATATTTATATACCAGCTGATTTTTGCGAGATGGTTAAGAAAATTATGCATTAGTTTTCATTCAGTTTGCTTGGAAATCATTACCGAAACCAAGGTATGAATGGCTGCTAAGCATAGAACTTGTAATGTACTCTCAGTTAACTACGGAACCATTGGGCACGCTTACCTATAGAGATATAGGATAAATATTTATTCACATAAAATAAAGGGATTTTACAGTGTTAAAGAACAGAATAAGAATATTTACAGATTGGTATCCTTAGGACTTCGCTTAGCTGAATGCGTACTAAACATTTCTTTTGATAAATGGTTAGCAATTAAATCAAAAATAGCAACTACAATCTGCTGTTTATTTACTGAATTATATACAAGTCTCATAATTTATAAAAATAACGTAAAACATTTATATATGAATATTTCACTGAGTTAGTCCAACAAACATTGCATAATATGAGATGTCTTGGATGTAGATTTTGCTAAATAACTTTCAAAATCAAATAATAAAGCAAATTGCTCAGCATGTAACTAAATTGAAATACTAATATGAAATTTTTATATGTCTATTGAATTGTTATATTTTGCCATAATTCAGGGTGTAAAATATCAACGAATGGAATTAATACTATCAAAAGCAATGAATAAAAATACATATTAAATGAACAAACTACATACAAAAATACTATGCAAAATTGTATACTTTATGAAGGATAAGACAATAGATAATATTAAAAAAATATTTCAAATGAAAAATATGACTACCATAACACAATCTGAGAATCAATAAAATACAGAAAGATGCCAGAAAGAATTATTCATCTAAGTAGTTTGAACACTATTATATTTTCTCACAAATCATAGTCTGCTACTTTTTATTATTAAAAAAATGTTTAAGATTGAAATTGGCAATACTGCAACTGTTTTGAAATAATCAATTTTTGAACACTTGGTACATTCTAAAATAGATGCCATGAAACTATGTATGAAATATTACAATATTTTACATAGATTTTTTTTAAATATTTTTAAAAAGAATTTCCCATTGAATAGTTATTTTTAGAAGTTTTATAACTGAAATTGTCTAAAGGAAAATAAATGCAAAACATATGAAGTTCCCTGACAGTGTCTTAAATGTGTATGTATTTATGATACGAGAGCATGATAGTTTTGGGAATGCGATTTTTATGCCATAAAAGTTAGCTAGCTATAAGCATCTTTAAACTGGAATTGCAGAAAATGCAAAATATCAGTCCAAAATGTTTGGGTTTAAATTCTGATTCAACAAAATCTACTCTTAACTCTAATTATATTATAAAATACTTTTAAAGAAAGTTTATATCAAGAAGCTTATTCTAATAAATATATGCTGAATGCTTCAATTCGTCGATGCATTTTGTAACTAGCTATGATTTAAAAATATGAGTTTATGTTCTCACATCATAACTTAAAATTAGCAATAGCAGAATAAAATTTTTTTTTCAGTTTATGGTAACATATAAAGACAAAAAATATAAATGTTGAGCTTAGAAATTATAAAAAAATAGACATAAGCTGTTCTGGAAATGTCAAGAGAAATATAATGATTAGTAGAATATTTCTCTCTGACAACAAAGATACTGTATTCATACAATCATATAGTCTTAAAAGGCACCTTTTTTTTGCAGAAACAGTGCACCTTAGCTGTAAATGAAAAATATGTCTCCATATTATTCAGAAGTCTTCTGTAGAGGAATATAAGAAATTAATGCTAAATTATTTTTTTTAAATCAGTAAATCTCCTGCTTTGAAGATGTATCAATGGAAACATTCATTAAGCAAAAAGTACTTTTAAATAATTTGAAGATTCATTAATATCAGGAAATTCAGAATCATCTAAAAACAACAATAGAAGTAATAATTAAAAAAAACGTGGAAAACAAATAAAAGCCACCTGAAGAAAATAAATAGTCTAAAATGTTTCGTTTGTACTGAACGATTAACACTATGTCATTTTTCTCCAGCATTCGCTGTAGTGAAATAATATACAAAGGAACACTTATAAACGATGAAAAGGAATTAGAATTAAATATCCATTAAATAAGTAGAAAGATTACTGAAAAATATGTTGCACATCGTTTGGAATAAAATATCATTCCTTCTCAAACCACAGGGAAAAACGTTGTGGCTTAGTCTTGTGATACAACTCAACATATAAATGACAACGTTTATCCCTGGTGCCCCTCTCACTCAAACGGTCCTACCTGTGAAAAGTACGGTTTGCGATGGATTCGTCCATCCCATAGGGATAAACGTTGTGATTGAGACGCTAGTGCCAATTTCATAAACAAACACTTCTGCGAAACAGTTATGGTTACCACTTTTTGCATTAAAATTATGATATTTACTGATAAATATTGTAATTTTTAATTTAATTTGAGATTTATTTAATCTGTATCTGAGATTTTAATTTTTATTTTTTTAATCTTTGGGATCTCTACCGCTGCGCATCTTAACAATTTTGAAATAAAGAAGTTTTTCAAACCGGCTGCGCCGATCTGTTGTGTAAAGCGCAAAATTTAGACCATGCGATACCTTTTGGCATCTGAAGAAGGCAAAGGGACAGAATTTTTTAACTTTAAAAAAACATCCACGGCTTCGCTAGCAGTGGGAGTGGGAAACTAGTAGCTTCGCTAACTCATTGAACATAAGCACTGCGTGGTACAGGAACAGGGATAAAATTTGCAGTGTCTTATTAGCAATAAAAAAACTTTTAATTATAATACAGAACTAAATTAAAATTTTTAATAGATGTTTTTTTTTATTAATTTTAATTTAACATTTTTCATAAAACAGTTGTTATTCATGTACAACTCAACCAATGCAAAAAGCAGTAAACGAAACAGCTTTAGGGTTGTTAGTAGTGATGGGAAATCTCGTTCATTTGAAAGATTCGGATCTCGTTCGCTCACCAATTTGATCCGTTCGTTTCAGGTCGTTAGCGAACGATTTCGGCTCTTCGAAAGAATGAGTTAGGCACTTTCGTTCACGAACGAATGAGTTAGGCTCTTTCGTTCATGAACGAATGAACTAGGCTCTTTCGTTCCAGAACGAATGAATTAGCTCTTTCGGTCCGGAACGAATGAACTAGGCTCTTTCGTTCGAGAACGACCGACTTTGTTGCTTTTGACTCATTACGCCACTGGCCAAACCTGAAATTTCCAGTAGTATTGAGTGTCGTAAAGAAAGATGACTTCTACTGTAAGTGTTTACTTCTCGACGCATGCGCTGTTATTTTGCCATATGCAGTTCGTTCTGGGAAAAAGGTACACATAAAGCAGAGAATGGGGGAATTCATAGACTCGAATGATTTTGTTCCCCTCTCGCAGGTCGGAATGAAGGAACAGGCTTTGTAATTTTGATCATATCTGAGTTATTCTACTGCCTGAGATTACAGTGTTATTTAATGGTTTTTTTTAATGCTTTTTAAAGGCGTTTTTTAGGTCCGTTTTTACTTTTTATTTTATTCTGAAATATCTTTCATGATTGGTTATTTTGGCAGTTTGGGTGTTTCCTATTACATTTAGATAATTCCGTAAAAAATTAAGCTCACCACTGTTTACTAAGTATAAAAGTATTCTTGCAAGATATTACATCATTTTAATATAGCACAATAAATTTTAAAGTAACATTATAAATCATCATTCAGTTATATATTTATTTATTCAGCTTTTATTTTTATTTTTAAATTTTATTTATTTATTTATTTTTACTTCCTGGAATATATGGCAATAGTCGTGTCAACTTAATTAAGGGCAGGATTCACTTAGAACTCGAGCTTTCGGAATTTTGATATTTCAATTGTTTTATACTTGCGCAAATTTCATTAGATTTTTATTTTTTAAGAGCTTTACTATTACATTTATTCTTATATATGGTTACTTGCATTTTTTATGTTCACTCTTTAGTAGAATAATATATCTTAAATTATCATTTAATAATTTATTATATGATAATTAAAAGATTGTTCTTGCCTTACAGGGTGAGTAGTGACAATCAGCTGCAAAAATAAAGTACTTTTAATTACCTTTGTATAAGTATGCATATGTAAACTGCATATTTTCTAATCACAGAATTTTTTTAAAATTTTATAACAATGTATAGCTTTTACTGAAAAAAATCTTAAAAATTAATTTTTATAGAAGCAACAACTATGACGATCAAACATGGCTGAGATAGAAAGAGTATTAAATAATCCTTCTTACTCATTCTATTAATTAAATAATGCTCGTTCTATTAAGTAATTTTATTTGCTATCTTATAAAGCTAAAAACTAAAGCTTACCTATGGGTATCAATCATCATACGACTAGCAAAACTGCCATGAAATTGATGATAGAAAAATGCCAAGTTCTAAATAAGTTTTTAAAATCCTTTATAATAGAAATGATTAAAACAAAATTTTTACTCAAAACTATACTTATAGTCACAAAATTACATACCAAATTTGATATATTTTAGTTCAAATTAGTTATTTTTGAGTTATCGAGTTTACATATATCTGAAAGTACGGACCGACATGCGGTGAACCCCTTGTTGGTTTTGACACAAAATTTGACAGATGTTTATACAATAGATACTAAATCTGTGTACCAAACTATCTAGCTCTCTTCGTTTTGTAGTTACCATGCTAACTTATATTTGAAACATCAGATAGACAGATTTCCTCTACACAGATGTTACAGAAAATTTGATCGAAATCTACAAGTTTGGTGTGAAGATCGTATACCAAATTTCATCCATCTAGCTCAAAGTGCTTTTGCGTATGACATAAAAGCCCTTTTAAAGAAATAGCAATAAGAATAAAAGCATTTTTTTTCTTTTATAATTATTTAAACAGCTGCAAAATAATGCGATTCAATCATTCGAAGAAGAAATGTCATTTTGAATTTCATTATAATAAAAGTATTTGTTATAAACCATGTCCACCAAATAAACCACCAATATTCAACCACCAATATTCAACCAAATAAAATTTTTATTATTCAAATACTACTCTTTTTTAATCTTTAAAACGGCGTTGAAATAATTTTTATGCAATAATATGCTTTGATGTTTTGATAAAAACACATTAAAATTCTATTTTTTAAAGTAAATTTTGAATTAAAAGTTTGAGAAATCCGTGTTTAGTATGCCTCTAAGGTGCAAAAAATAACTTCTCAAATTTCATGCTTCTAATTTCAATGGCTTTATGCTGGGCATCGCTCAGGACAAGACTTTATATAAGAAGAGAAATTTCATTT